>SZWC01019306.1:6619-26312 GCA_023375785.1 Penium margaritaceum | reverse complement strand
CGTCGATCGGGCTGAGGTCACGATCAACAGCTGGCGGCTGGCCGGCTAGTGGCCGGCTGGTCGCATGGCCGGCAGCGAGCTGGCCGGCGGCCAGCGAAGTGCTCGCCGCCGGCCAGCCCTCGCTGACGCGAGGGGTGGTGCGTAACCACCCTTCGCTTCAGCGAGGAGGGAGGGCCGAACCGGCCCTCCCGCTACATTCCTCCCCACTTATTATGAACCGTCCCGGTTCATGAACAACAAGCAGGATTGTTAGTCAGCGAGTCATCAACATTGTGAAAATTAATAATTTCAATCACCATCTAAACATGATCACGTGCATGGCACTTGGACCTAAGCTGCAGCTTGTCAGTCAGCATGGGTAGCAGCCTCCCCCTTTTAGGCTTGAGCGTCCGCGCGACAACCATGCTGGGCGTCCCCAACCTCCTATGGTTGAAAATCCATGAATGCCGCCCTGGGGGAATGTTCACTTTTTCCGCGTTTAGGTGGTGCCCCGTGACATGCGTCGATCCGTGCAAGCTGCCAGCTCGCCCCAACAATCGTTGACCACCCCTGTGGGCAACCGAGACTCGGGCTCCCATGAGTTATGTTCAGGTCCACACCCAGCCCAATGAACAAGGTATTCCTTAACAATCCATGACCAGAGACTACGCTCTAGGTGCTGACGTAGGCGCATAACCTCGAATTGGCCATTGGCAGCAAGGACTGCCGGTGGTGGCTGAACGGTTCCCTCTGCCGTGTATGGAGCCAACAAGCTCAAATGAAACACGTCATGCATGTTCATACTCGGCGAAAGCACCAATTGGTATGCCATTGTCCCCATGCGTACAACGATGAGAAACAACCCAATCCACTTCGGTAGAAGTTTTGGTGCCCCTGACGACTCTAGCCGAAGATTCCTAGTGCTAAGCAACACTTTGTCACCGATGTCAAACGAGACCTCATGGTGACTTTTGTTAGCATATGCCTTTTTTTGTTGCCAAGCAGCTTGAAGGTGACCCTTTGCCTCCTGTAACAAGGAGTCTATGCGATCGGCAAAGGCTTGAGCAGAAGAAAATTGTCCTCCTGTACTCCCACTCTTCACCAATGAAGAGGGCACCACTGGATGCCGACCACTGTTCAACACAAACAGTGTGAACTGTGTAGACTCGTCCACCAAGTTATTCACCGCAAACTCTGCCGGTGCTAGGAATTTGTCCCAGTCATGCATGGCAGGGTCCACATACATTCGGAGCATTTGTTCCAGAGTGCGGTTCATGCGCTCTATTTGTCCGTCAATTTGAGGGTGAAATTCTGTCGACATTTGCGACTCACTGCCGAAGTCCTCGTGCATCTTTTGCCAGATCTTACTAGCAAATTTTCAATCTCGTTCGGAGATAATGCGCAACGGCAGGCCGTGGTACTTTATGACACCCTCAAAAAAGAGATGAGCGGTCTCCTCTACGTTCATGTCAGTGGTTGTAGGAATGAAGTTCGTCATCTTTGTGAGAAGATCCATAACTCTACTATTGCATCGTGGCCACGGGCCGTGTCCGGAAGACCAATTATGAAGTCCATGCTAACACGCTCCCATGGAGTCCCAGGAATGGGAAGTTGTTGGAGGAGCCCATCAAGCTTCTTGTTACTAGCCTTATTCCGAAGACATGGGTCGCATATCATGCAATACTTACGGACATTGACACTCCATCCTGGCCACCAATAGTGGTCCAAGAGTGCGTGTCCGGTCTTTCGGGGTCCCACCTGAGCCGCGACCGACGGGTCGTGGAACTGGGAGATAATATTTGCTCGAAGGTCTCCCGAGTTTGGCACAACAACTTGTTTTCCATGCCAGGAGATTCCTGCGGCGTCCACCAAGCTGTATTTGTCCAGATTTCGAGAGTCTTTAAACCAAGAATCCACATAGTATCCCATCCGGATCCTGTTTACAAAACCGTTGTAATGGGTAATCTCTCGTGGTGGTTGCCGTAGAGGTGCAGGGGGCTTTGGTGATTTCACTATTGCTGTTGTAATGGCCATAAAACACCCACCGACCTCGGTGGTTGCTTTGATTTCCACGGTTTATCTGCTTAGTGGATTGGCCAAATTGATGCGTCCTGGCCGTTGTTCCCATGTGAACAAGAATCGGCTCAGGTATTCGCTCCAACGCGCCTGTTGTCTTGACAGGTTTGGTTGCGTTTGGAAAAACACTGATGGATTATGGTTGGTCACGACCGTCACACCCCCTTCAACGCCCTCAAGGTAGCAACGCCAGATCTTGAAAGCATGTACGACCGCAAGGAGCTCTTGATCCCCAATCGTGTACCGCGTTTCCGCGGGAATAAGCTTCCGGCTCTCATACGCAGCGGGATGACCGTTCTGCATGAGGACGGCTCTGAGTCCTACTAACGATACATAACATCGAACCGCCCACGGTTGCGATGGATCCGGAAGAGCTAGAACGCGCGCTGTGGATAGAAGTTCTTTGACTTTGAGAAAAGCAATCTTGCAATCACCTGTTCATTCCCAGTGCACGTCTTTTTGCGTGAGCCTGGTTAGTGGTGCTACCAGGGTCGAATACCCTTGCATAAACCGTCAAAAGAAGTTTGCAAGGCCAAGGAAAGACCGAATCTGCCCAATTCTTTTCCGGCATGACCAGTCTACAACGGCTTGGACCTTTCATGGGTCGACACAGATGCCATCCTTGTCGACGATGTGTCCCGGGTATTCGAGCTCATCTTGTGCAAACTTGCACTTGCTCACTTTTGCATAAAACTTTTGTTCCCGAAGGATTACGAGGACTTTGCGCAGATATTCTTTGTGCTCTTCCATTGACTTGGAGAAAACCAGGATGTCATCCAAGTAAACTAAGACAAACTACCCGAGTTGCTTGGCAAATGTTCGGTTCATTTCTCCTTGGAATGTTGCCGGGGCATTCGTAAGCCTGAAGCATAACACTTAAAAATGATAGTGTCCCATGTGCATTTGAAACATAGTTTTGAACATATCATCTTCTGTGATGCAGATTTTATAGTACNCTCACTTTTGCATAAAACTTTTGTTCCCGAAGGATTACGAGGACTTTGCGCAGATATTCTTTGTGCTCTTCCATTGACTTGGAGAAAACCAGGATGTCATCCAAGTAAACGAAGACAAACTATTCGAGTTGCTTGGCAAATGTTCGGTTCATTTCTCCTTGGAATGTTGCCGGGGCATTCGTAAGCCTGAAGCATAACACTTAAAAATGATAGTGTCCCATGTGCATTTGAAACATAGTTTTGAACATATCATCTTCTGTGATGCAGATTTTATAGTACCCTTGAGACAAATCCAAGGACAAAAATACTTTTGCCCCTTGGAGTTGGTCAAAAAGGTCCTCAATCCACGGTAAAGGGAATCATTTTTTCACTGTCAGCTTGTTCAACGCCCGGTAATCCACACACATGTGAAAAACCACCATCCTTTTTGTTCACAAAAAGGATCGGCGCACCGTACGGCGAGCTACTTGGCTCGATCCATCCTTTTGCAAGGTACTCTTTGATTTGGCATTCGGCCTCTCGCTTGTTTGCTAGACTAAGGCAAGACATGGGTCTAAACGGAGGAGTCGCCTCCGGTTGCAGCGGAATCGTGTGGCCCATATGTCATTATTGTGGAAGCCCAGCCGGTGGGTCTTGGAATACATCCGAGAACTCCGCCAAGGGAGATTTGATCTCTTGTGGCATGTCTTCCTTCATGTCATCCTCCAACTTCTGTAGATGAGCCAAGAAGTATCAACAACCTTGTCAAACACGCCTCTTGACCTGAATCGCAGACAAGTTGGCATGGAATTGAAGTCGAGTCGGTGACAATTCCGCACTCGGAATCAGCGTAAAGCGACGCTGTCCCTTTTGGAGTATCAAGCGCCTTGATTCGAAGCATATCAGAGTTTCGTTTTTTGCAGAGCCAGGGATCGCCTATCACCACTTCAAACGGGTCAAGAAGATTGAGTACCTTCAACGTGACACTCTGTGTGTAACCTTGAATACAAATTTTGCCTTACAGGTACCGATTACAGGTACTGTACGGTTGTCACCGACGACAATTGCACCACCGCATGGTTCGTACTTTAGGCCCACCTGTCGGGTAAAGCCAAGGCTAACAAAGGAGTCGTCTCCTCTAGTATCAGCTAGTACGTTCACGGGAGCACCAGCTAGGTATCCCTTGAACGGCATTGTCATGTTACCTACACTTTTCCGAGTGAACAGGCTCGACGATGGCAAGCCGAGTTTGTGATAAACACAGAATCTGTACGATGGGCGTCGCAACTCCCATGATTCACCCTCTTGATTCTACATCTTGTGGGTACGTGTGAATTCTGCTAGCACCTTGTAGTCTTTAAATTTGACCGGGTCGAAATCAACGACTAAAGATACCGCCAACGTGATTGAGCTCATTGCTTTGAGGGTGTTTGCTTCGATCACTGTGTCACACAACTCTTGCACAGTGGTCGGTGTTGCCACCACTAAGCAAGTATGATCATGCATCTCGTCCAGAGATGCAAGGTTTAGTGGGTAATGTCGGTCAGCAAGTGTAGAATGCGGTTCAAGAAGAGGAGAGAAAACAACTGAGAAATTTGAACTCGTCAAAAGCTCAAATTGTTTAACATCCTCATCTGAAAACATGAAGCCACACATGTGCTCCACTTTTACCCTTGAGTGGTCCCCATTGATTTCACTCAGGGGTGGGGAAAACCCGCCCCATGGCCTTGTCCGTTACCACGGCCGGGCCCATTGCCGCGACCGTGAGCCTGTCCACGGCCCTGTCCGCGGCCTCCTACTGCACCATCCCCACGACGTGCTACTGCTGCAGCTGACGTCACGGCCTCTTGTCAACCACCAGCAGCCTCAGGGCATTCAGCTTTAAAATAGCCCTGCTGCATGCAGTTGTGGCAGAGCCCTTCGTGGAAGGCTGCGTTGCGACGCTCACGCGCAGCCTGTAGCTCGTCATTCTTGCGGCTGCGCTTGTTGTTGGGGTCCTTGTGTCCACCAGCCTTCTTGGCTAGAGGGTTTGCAGGCTGCTTGCCCTTGGCTCCGCCTTGCTGTCTAGCTAACCCACTAGCCCCTGCAGCGTCCACGCGCATGTCGCGACCTTGCTGTGCACGTGCGTTTGGCCGTGCATCATAGTAGTGCTTTGGGTTTGCCGAATACACTTCGCTCATGTAGTCGCGCAACACCCTCCAGCTTGTCCAAGCTATGCCAGTGGCTGTCGTGGTGGTCTTGTCCTTCAGCTTCTCGCTGGCAAGACCATCACGCAAGTACTCCAGCAGCATGCACTCCGGGTACTTGGAGGTCTGAGTTGCGTCGCCCTCGATGAAGCTTTCAGCTTCCTCCACAAGTGCGGTGAACTCGCTCAAGTAGGATTCGAGTGAGCTGCCCAGCTGCCTAAAGTCCTTGATATTGTGGAAGGCGCGCTGCGCCTCCTCACGTTGGGTGTACTTCTTACGCATGATCGTGCAGAAGGCCTCCCAAGGCATGGGCAGCCACTCGAGGTGCGGTTGCTGCGCACTCCACTCCTTGACCACATACTTGAAGAGTTTGTCTTCAAGCCGCGTCGTGGCAAGGTCGCTCCACTGGCTGAGTGAAACCTTGTGGACATGTAGAACGTGCTCCATGCGATTCAACCAGCCGGTCAGCTTCATGTCCTACCGGCAGATCTCCACACTGTGGAGGAAGGATGTGTTCATGACCGGCCTCGAAGTCGTCGAGGTGGGCAAGTCGTCGCTGCCACCGGCAGTGGCATCCGCAGTTGCGGCACGCTGTGGTTGCTACTGCATCCGCACCTAGGTCAGGCTCTGCAATGCCTTGTGAAGGTCGTTGCATCGGTGGCTTGCCTCATGGGCGGCCAGGCGCTGCAGCTGGCGATTACGGTCGAGGTTCGTGATGCTCTGCCCGACGTGGGCCAACAGGTTGGAAAACGCAAACTGAGCTTAGATGTTGTCAGAGCATCGACGATAGCCTCCAGGGCCTCGCATTGTCCGTGCACCCTTACCCACTGCAGGAGGGTATGGTTTGCATACACGCCTCCAAGGAGTCCCACCTTTGAGAGGAGACTATCGTCAGCGACGACGCTCGAGTGGACGCTGCCCTTTCCCATTGCGACCACATTGTAGGAAGAGGGATCCGCCCCCATTCCTCTTAGTGGCACCGTACCTCCACCGTCAATGGTGATCTCGAGTTGGCCCGCCGCCTCAGCAGTAAACTCCAGGATCCTGTGATGGTCATCGCAAATTGCCTTCACGGCGACGCTGTCCGGCTCGTTCTCGCAGGAGCTTCCTGTGTGGCTGCTTTTAGCGCCCTTGCTGCTCTCGGCAGTCTCACTACCGTCGACAGCTTCAGGCGATGCAGCGGGCGCCTACCCTTCTCGAGCAATCGGCTCGAGTTTGCCGCACGACAATGGCGATGGTCGCGATCCTCGTCGCCTTCGCCATCGTTGGCATCGTGCTCTTTGTCGGGGTCCCCCTTACGGAGATCCTCCTCCATCGTGTCGTCTGTCGCGTGGGGGTCGCCCATGTGCGCGTCGACGTGCTCGTCGAGCACTTTTCCAGCCTCCACACGCTTCTCGGTATCACCGAGGTTGGTGTCGGTTGCCTTAGGTGGTACGGTTGCTTTAGGCGGTACGGTTGCCTTAGGCGGTACGGTTGCCTTTGGGTTGGCAACCGTGCTCACGGCGGCGGTTCCCAAAATTTGGAGTTCGCTGAGAGCTCGTGGTCAGGCCGTCACCACCTTGCCCTTGCTGGTCTTAGACGGTCCGGCACTTGCCATCTCGTCGCTCATGCAACTAGCACGTGAAGACCATTGTGAAGATCACCCCACAACTTAAAGGAGGAATCGCCTCCTAAAATCTTGCTCTCACAATCAGTGAGGCTGTTTTAATTTATATTCCGATTTTCCTAGGCTGCCACGTTGGCACAAGGTCATGGGTTTTGAAACTAGTCCTCCTAAGCCGTGACTCACGGTACTTGGTAGCAACTAGGATCTAGGAAAACAGAAAATAACAATACAAGGGAATAACAAGAAGTGTGAACACCGCTCACAAAGCTAGGACAAAGAGTAAGAAGGGAATTACAAGTCCTAGCAACTCTTTAACTCCCTCTCCTAATTGCTTTGTCGTCCTCCAGTCTTCTTGTCTTCCTTGGCCTCCCTTTGAGTCTTCTTCACGCATCTCGCGCCCCTTGGCGGCATCCTCCTTAAGTCGGCGGCGTTGGGGAAGCCACCAAAAGTCCTCAAGGAGTCGTCATTCCTCTTTCTAAGGTGTTCCTAGGCCGTGAGAACCCTTGGCCTTGGGAAGGAATGCTGTCCCAGTTTTTTTGGTTGAACGAGGGGGGAGGGAACCTTGGAAATGGGGGCACATTGGTCGTTTTGGGGGTGGGCACTCCCCACCCCGTCCAAGAAAAATCCACCTAGTTCCCTGGGTGAAGAAGAAGCTCAAAGAAGTTGGGAGGTTGAAATAGAGCTCTTCAAGGGATTTCAAACGCAGTTTTTGGCGCTTGAAATGGATAAGTGCAGACGTCGTATGCCCCTTTGGTGTTTGTGTTGCTCCTTGCAGCTACCGGCGGCGTTTTATGTACGGCGTGGTCACCGTTTCCTTCGAACGCTTAGTCGCGGGGGTCGTCTGGCTCTAAGAACCACTGTATCGTGTCGAGTCTCCAGCTCCTGCTTTGAAGTCGTCGTCGGAGTTTGCAAAATGGCGTTCTCGGTCCGCGTCAGGGGTTTACCCCCTTTGCAGGATTGAGGGGCAATCGTCATCAACGACCCAGAGCAGGGAGACTCGAATATTTCGAGTTTGCGGAGGCCCATTTCCGTTTCTAACCTTACCCCTGGTTTTGGGACCCAAACTGGGGGTTTTTAACTCGAACTCATGCATTTGCACGAGGTTTCTGGTGTCGAAACCCATAATTCATCCTAAACAAGTTTGAGTTTTGTTTTTTGATGCGTCAGCGTGAAATCGTCGCGTGCAAGGCACGATCGGCGATTTCGCGCCGACTTCTCTCATGCGCTTCTCTCATCCTCGCCCTCACCCTCGCTCCCCCTATACCTCGTCCTCGCTTGCTCGTTTGCAAGGAGGGTGAGGGGGGGGGGCGAGGGCACGAGGCCACGAGGCCTCGTCCTCGAGGCTCTCGTGGCCCCTCAGCCGCCGATCGGGCTGAGGCCACGATCGGCGGCTGGCGGCTGGCCGGCTAATGGCCGGCCGGTCACTTGGCCGGCCGCCGGCCATCCAGCCGGCCGGCAGCGAGCTGGCCGGCCAGCCCTCGCTGACGCGACGGGTGGTGCGCAACCACCCCTCGCTTCAGCGAGGAGGGAGGGCCGAACCGGCCCTCCCGCTACAGACGCGTGTGGAGTTGTGAGTGGTCGAATCAAGAAGTTGCGCTAAGATATCAGGGGGCTTGGAAGATCAATGGAAAACATGCCAGATGCATCTTTATAAATCTCAAATTGTTTCAATGCGTCAAGAAATTGACCGAATGGTCTTGGCACTTCTGTCGGTGATTCTCCAAAGTGTCGGAGTTGTCCGAAAATCAATGTCTACAGAAAGATCATCCGCAAGTGAGGGCAATTGGCCCACTAAAAAATATATGGGACTCGTCCTTGAGTACTCCTAAGCGGCCAATGTCAAGCATCCAACATCTCTTGCTTCGTCCATGTAACCAGCCATAAGGTTGTACACAAACATTTCAGTGTACTTCGACCTTGTCACAATGGGACCCCAATTGGACCCCCCTCCCCCCCCACCCCCCCTCGCCGAATCCCCTGGTGTAGTGGGGAACTAAATCGGAGAGTGTATTGGGAGAACGAAGTTTGTTTGGACTTGTGTAGCGGCAGGTCCGCACCTCCCTTTGAATGTACCAGTTAAAAAGAGAAGGCTCTCCAAGATACACTCTCCAATACACTTTCACCTACTGGAGGGGGGGATCCAGATGTTAGGACCCCCCTCCCAAAGTGGACGAGTGTATTGGGGGAGTGTAGTGGAGAGTGCACTGGCAGAGAGAAAAAAACAGATGTGTGCACATCTACATTAAGTGCCCCTAAGCCATCAATTTCAAGCATCCGATATCTCTCGCTTCATCTACGGACAAGCTATAAGGCTGTACACAAAAAGTTCAGTATACTTCGACCCCGCCACAAGAGGACTCCAACTGGATCCCCCCTCCCCCGCAAAACCCCCTAGTGTATTGGATAACTCTATTAGGGAGCCTATTATAGGAACAATGTTTTTCAAACTTGTGTAATGGCACGTCCACACTTCCCTCCAAATACACTAGCTAAAAAAAGAAGGATCCCCCTATTACACTAGGGGGGGATTCCTTTTTACCGACCATTTGAAAGTTTTATGCGCATGTTATCCACGTTTGAAAACTTCATTTACGTATCATCCACTCTTGGGAGAAGATGACTACGAAGCCTTATTATTGGCATGTTCCTTTCGTTCTCCCCGAAAATTTTAATTGGTGCGCACTATGCCCAAAGTTAAAAAAAGACGTACGCTTTACCCACCTTTTATGACCTGACTCGGATACCCACTTTTCATGCTGGCCGAAGGCAGGTCCGCAGATCGCGACAATAGCAAAACGGGACCCCAGTGAGAGAATTATCTTCATCTGTAAAGTACAGCTTCACGCCGGCTACGTGGCATGCCACGGAGTCAGGCCTTCATCGTGCACCGTAGGACCACTCACACGTGCCGACGACATACTCCATTCTTGATGCAATTGCTACCAATCAATTGTTGACAAGAAGTACGCACACCATAGATGCCCTGTTGCAGGATGCCGGGATCCACAGTTTTAGGGCCAATCACATCTCGTCGAATTAGTCTCTTAACCAGCGTCAGCCATGAGCGTTGCACACAGTAACTCCCAGTTTCCGTTCACGTTTCACTCACCTTGCAAACGGGTTTAATGAACCGGTTCGCAGTGTCTTTTGCCACTCTGAACAGTATACAAAACGTCGCTGCACCTACATTCTCTTTGTTCAAGGAGCGAAATCCTGTCATTTGGGTCGACCCAGCCTCCTAGGCTCGGACGACATGTCATCCGAGGGGCGGACTAACTGCGGTGGTGATCATGGTTGGGGTACTCCATACTTCAAGGACCCCTTCGTTGCCCATTGGGCGTGGGTCATAATGAAGGAAGCATGGGATCGTAGAGAGGCTGGTACGAGGAGCGTTGATGCCCAATAGAGGCCACTTGGCTAGTGAAACCTGAAGCGATGGCGCGGATGTTGGACTGGCTATTGCCTAATCTGAGACCATTAAACTGCCAAGACGTATGGGAGACATGGATCTCATCCAAGCCAAACTGTCCATGCCGATGTAACCATTCATAGTGCACGTACAAAAATGGAGTTGGCGAAGGACAATTTCCATCGCCATTCACAATTTTTTACATCGTATGATACATGGGTTGATTGTGCTATGGACATGACGAGGCTGACCCCAATGAGGTTCCAGACGCGCGTACGAACATAGCCACCTAGACATGGTCTACTGTTTGGAGGATCTTTCGATGGGATGACGTTGGGGCTTGGGGAGGCAAACATACCAGGACCAGCACACCAGATCTGACTCCTAAGCAAGAAAAGGAGGCATGGGCTACGATCAAGGCTCGTTGGGACCTATTCGTTGCATCCGAGATCCAACCTACTTGGGTGTACGACGCATGCGAAGCAGCGACGATGTGCTGGATACTCGATGTTTGCATGCCAAATCCGTGTGCACCAAACACCCCTGGCCTGTGGATGCCTTGGGCCTCAAACCCTCGGTCGCGAGGCTTTGAACTCATTGTGCCGATTGCTGGCACCATCAGTGAAAGTGGATAGTTCGGTTATGCTTAAGTGATTTTTACATCAATGTGCCCAATGTGACATTGTTCTGCATGCATTACACAGAATGTTATCATTCCTAAGGTCCGCCACCAGCAATTGACAATGATGTTTACTTCTCCAATGATAGCAGCAATGTTGGCGAATATCACATTTTGATTAGACCATTGCTGGCATTAATACACCATGAATGCTGGTGGAATGTTGGATAAGTTTTTTGGCAGTTGAATCTCAATGTGCCCAATGTTACATTGCTATGCATCTTGCACAGAGAAGGTTATGATTCCTATGGTTAGCCAACGACAGGTGACAACAATACTCCTTTGTTCATTCACCATCTGATGGCACCAAATGTCACATCTTGGTAACATCATTCCTGACATTAATGCACCATTATGATGGTGGACAATTTGGTCAGGTTTTAGGCCGTTCAAATTCGTGCTGCCCAGTGTTACATTGTTTAGGGTTGTTCAACAGAGAAGGTTATGATTCCTAAGGTCAGCCAACAACAATTCACAACAATGTTGCTTTGGCCACTCACAATAGCATTAGCAGCAGTGTTGGCATATAGCACTTTTTGCTCCTAAAATTATGTCATGTACCAATGTGGTTAATATTTTCATGTGTCTGAGCCTTCTACATTAGTCATAGACAGAACAATGCAATAGCTGCTGCCAAGGACGTTCATGAAACTTAAACATTTCAATTAAAAGAGCAGGGGAGTCAAGTAGCCATGGCTAATCTACATCTGCATGTACACAAGTAGGCCGTGCACGTAGGAAATGAATTCGCATGCCACAAACACTCTGATTCACCAGAGAACTCACACACAGCATCGAAGTATTCCTCCCCAAAGGATGATGTACATTCACCACTACAGGGACTGGTGACTTGAAATCTGGCCACTCATCGCCATCGTGCACACTAAGTGTGCTAATGTGCAGTGTAGTATCCATGACTGCGTTGTTACTGGCTGTTTGTCTATCCACCGGCAGTTTTCCATGTGTCCTCCACACCATCTTGCGCTTCGCACTGCTCCTCATCGACCCAGCGATGAAGGCCACTGGTAGAACCTGCAATGGAAAACAAACAATATTTTTGAAAGTGTGGTTGTTCAAGCTGGTGAATTAATTACACACATGGACATACAAAACGTACACACAACTTACCATGGCACACAATTAGAGGAGGTTTAACGATGGCGACGTCACTTGTCCATGGGGGATGTGCATTGTCTGCGTCAGACATGCCAGAGGAAGACTCCCACTCCTCTTCTAAGTCTCTGTCAGTGCAATCCCCAGACTCTGAATTCTGACACCAGGATGACTCAGTTGAGTCATCCGCATCATCAGGATTGTCCACCTGTGAAGTCATGATGACCATACCTTCAGCACCATCTGCTTCTCCACTACCAGTAGCGCTTCCTACACCACTATCTGAAACCCCTGCACCTCCCCCAACACCACTGGCTACGCTGCCTCCTTCTCTTGGTGGGCACTACCTGAACCTCTTTCCAGGGGGGCTGTTGGCAGTCCCCGGGGCATGTCCTGGATGGCGTGCACGGGATCTTCCGCCTCCATTACCGCAAGCAAGCACAACTGTCAAAACTCCTGGCGCACTGCCAGCTGCACCCAATGTCCCACCACGAGTAGCCCCGCACATGCGCTTAGCACCCCCACCAGCACCACCCCAAGACTCACAGCCAGCAGCACCACAAGGGAGCTCCGCTTCACCGCCTGCACCACCTTGCACTCTTGCTGCTTCCCTGCCAGCACCAACTTGCACACGTTCTGCTTCCCCGCTACAACCGCCTTGCACTCCAGTTGCTTCTACGCCAGCACCACCAAGCAGTACCTTGCTCACCTTCTGGTCCACCACCCATGCCCTCAGTGCCACCATCTGCTGCTGGTGGCACGGCACCGGCAACAAGCTAAGCTGCTGGTATCTCACGGCCAAAGGCGCTGACAGCCAACTCTCTTGCACGCCTGGCAGCTACTGCTGCCAGAGATCGTGCAGGCAGGTTCTTGTAGAAACCGGGGGGGGGGGGGGGGGGGGGGGGGGGGTGGCCCTTTTGGCCGCACTTGGAGCAGATACACTCTTGCTTATGCTGGGTCTCCCTATCCATGCGCTTAGAGCGTGGTCCTCTACTTGGGCAGTTCACACCCGGCTGCCCCCATCCACGCATGACGTATTGCTGGTCGCAGAGGTTGACTCCTAGAATTGGAGTCCTGTAGGTTCAACGCCAAGCCATCTATGTCAGATGCATGTTAGTTAACAAGTGAGGTTTGTCCAGTATCAGTGCCACAACATGCTGCCATGGGCACCCGTACTCTGTCCACTGCTCGCACAAGCACTTTTTGGCGTTCACATTGACATCTCGGCTCGCGAGGCTCTTGGGCTCGTGACGGTGCCCATGAGGTCGCCATGCTTCATCACCCGGTACTCCTTGGTGTGTTTGGTGTAGTGTTGCAGCTTGGCATCCACAACCGGAGCGTTGTGATTGTCGCAGTTGTGGGTGGCACACCGGCGCTCCGCGAAGAGTCTATGCACAAACGTGTATATATGCGCAAAACATTGGAAAAGGTACAAGTGGAAGATGTCCATGAGGTGGGCATTGAGGGACTCCATCGTGTTTGACTTCATGTGACCGTTGCGTGATACAAGACACTTGAGTTACGACCACTGTTCCAGAGGTAACCCGAGATCCCCGTCTCCACCAAACAGGTACTTGTAACCCCTGTTAGACGTCCGGCTGAGCTCATCAAGTGTGCGGTCGAACTCGTTTTGCGTGAAAGTGCAAGCCAGCCTCCACGTAATGTCAGCTGCTGTTGTTCCTGCCTCTCACTACACGTTCTCTTGAATGTGCTACCCGTAGTAGGTGTGCACAACACCTGGCAGCTGACGCCCGACGACAGCGATGAGGCCAACGTCTTTGTCCCTGATGACCGCGGTTCCATTGTGCCTAGATGTCAGGTACGCCTCTACAAGACACTGGCAAAANGGGGGGGGGGGGGGTGGCCCTTTTGGCCGCACTTGGAGCAGATACACTCTTGCTTATGCTGGGTCTCCCTATCCATGCGCTTAGAGCGTGGTCCTCTACGTGGGCAGTTTACACCCGGCTGCCCCCATCCACGCATGACGTATTGCTGGTCGCAGAGGTTGACTCCTAGAATTGGAGTCCTGTAGGTTCAACGCCAAGCCATCTATGTCAGATGCATGTTAGTTAACAAGTGAGGGTTGTCCAGTATCAGTGCCACAACATGCTGCCATGGGTACCCGTACTCTGTCCACTGCTAGCACAAGCACATTGACATCTCGGCTCGCGAGGCTCTTGGGCTCGTGACGGTGCCCATGAGGTCGCCATGCTTCATCACCCGGTACTCCTTGGTGTGTTTGGTGTAGTGTTGCAGCTTGGCATCCACAACCGGAGCGTTGTGATTGTCGCAGTTGTGGGTGGCACACCGGCGCTCCGCGAAGAGTCTATGCACAAACGTGTATATATGCGCAAAATATTGGAAAAGGTACAAGTGGAAGATGTCCATGAGGTGGGCATTGAGGGACTCCATCGTGTTTGACTTCATTTGACCGTTGCGTGATACAAGACACTTGAGTTACGACCACTGTTCCAGAGGTAACCCGAGATCCCCGTCTCCACCAAACAGGTACTTGTAACCCCTGTTAGACGTCCGGCCGAGCTCATCAAGTGTGCGGTCGAACTCGTTTTGCGTGAAAGTGCAAGCCAGCCTCCACGTAATGTCAGCTGCTGTTGTTCCTGCCTCTCACTACACGTTCTCTTGAATGTGCTACCCGTAGTAGGTGTGCACAACACCTGGCAGCTGACGCCCGACGACAGCGATGAGGCCAACGTCTTTGTCCCTGATGACCGCGGTTCCATTGTGCCTAGATGTCAGGTACGCCTCTACAAGACACTGGCAAAACCAATCCCAAATTTCCTTGTCCTCTTGTGGACATAATGCCCACAACATGGACACGGCGTGGTTGTTGGCGTCCCAGTACTGTGCCAGCAGCAGCACTTTCTTGAACCCGTTTTTTAAGAAAGTGATGTCCATGCAGAGCAACCGCCGCACATGTTGCCACCCATTCTGGTAGGCACCGGGGGCCAAAAACGCCCGTCAAAAGAGATGTTGTTTTTCCTGCTCCACGACAGCCATGATGGATGGGTCCACCTTCTTCAACTGCACGAAGGAGTCACAGAAACAGAACATGGCAAAGCTTCATACACAAAGAAGAGTATCATAGCGTGGAAACATGGTGAAGTACTCCATAGTACTTACTGCTATGACGTGTGCTGGGAATAGTCCCCACGACTGGCTCTTCTCGCCCATGAGGTTGGGGAGAGCTTTCTTTTTTGTGCGGTGTATGGCATGGTATGCCAAACTCTCACCCGTGCGTGCCTCCACGATCTGCCGCAAAGCCATGGACGACGTACATGGCTCGTTGGACACTGTGGTCTCGATGTGGCGTAGAACCCACACGGCCTTCCACGATGGGTCTCCTTTTTTTCCAGTCCAGTTACACTTCTGTCCATCCTCGGAAAAACTACGGTCACGTTGTTCGTCTTCCTCTGCCACCGCGCTTTCAGGTGCTACGCGCAGCTCGCCTGCCTCCAGTACGCACACCGGAACTCCAGCCGTGACGGTTCACTTCTGACAAAGGTGACCCCAATGTGTGCGGACACATCGTAGTTGTGCAACACCTCGCGGCAAGCGTCCATGTTCCGGAAGGCATTGCCTCCCAAGAAGTTCACGGGGGAGTCCTGCCGGGGATGCTTTCTTGGCTTTGTGCCCTTCTTGGCGCAGGCGTCCCGGGATTCCGTGGGGGGTGGCGTATGTTCATCATCAGACGATCCTGCATCGAAAAAAAGAGGAGAACATTTAAGAACATGCATAGTAGAAGCGGCGTATGACGTTGATAAAAAAAATGTTCACACAGTTGCACCGTACTTGGACGGAGTATCAAATCCAAGCCAATCAAGACCGACGCCATGGCAATTTTGATGAGTGCAACCCACCCGCAGCTGAGGGACGGAACGGTCGGATGCGGGAGCCACCGTTCAACCTCATGGGACACTTTTCTCCATGCTCTGGAGAGAGTGGAGTAATGCGCTCCTCCACCTTGAGGTGCTCAACTCAACAGGCCTCTTCGAAGTCGTCAGATACGAACCCGTTCGTGTACCCTTGGGACATACGTGCTTCCTCCTCCTCCTCGGCGCTCCCGACGGTCACTTTCAGGGGAACATAAAACTTGAACAATGGTGGATCCATAACACCCCCTTTGGGTAGTGCATGTAGAAACATGCATGCTAATATGCATTCTACCCACGTAACGGTCATATTCCTAACCATCATACCCACTTACCAGAGTTCAACATGAGCACAAGTGCAGTGGTGAGCAGGATTGCCTGACAAGAGGAGGGCTCCAGAAAGAAACGACATATTTTCCATGGCGTGCAAATGGCACGCACGATGAATAAAGGGGAAAATCAGTGTCAAGTATGGCATGTTCCATGGTGAACCGCGGGACATCATGTCCCATGCTGCTACGAACAGTGACCATTGAAGGGTACATCAAAACTTGGGCCGGTTTGCTAGCTGTGTAATCACACACTCACTATGCGCTGACGTGGCTTGTGTTTGGCTTTCCACACCGTCCTTGGCGGATGCATGGGATCGAAACTCTAGATGTGACAGTAGACAACCAACATTTGCCGACGTGGCACGCGTGTGGCAACGGTTATCGTCCGTAGATGTTCCATGAAGACCCCCTTTGAAATATAGAAGACGCTACTTCACGACCATGCACGATCGTGACTCAAAATGAGGCGGTGGTGACGATAGTGTGTCGTCGTTTAAGAAAGATGACAACTTCAACCATCGCAAAGCTTAGCCCCCATATTTTGCTTAAGCATTCGACGACACTAACACACTAAATTTCGTTAGGTCGCATTACTTTATGTTGAAGAAACAAAACAAGTGCGATGACGCTTTAGTTGTATCCTCGTGTACGCCCTAACTTTACACGCAACTCTTACCGGAACAAAAAATGGAAGAAATTCACGAAATGAAAAAAAATCGTGACCAAAACGTCCACAAATGATAGAAAATAAACAGAGCACCGGTAATGCAGTCATGTTTCCTCGAGAGTGGGTACCGCATACACGATTACTACTATTCACACTTTGATGAAATTGTGGTCAGCAGTTTAAAAGAGTGGATAGTATGGTCGTTTTGTGTACGTAGTGGGTATTCGGGAAGGTCGAGTCTCAAAACGTGGGTATAAGGGAATTAATCCGTTTACACTATCCAAGACACCATCCCGACACACTTTCAGCTACTGGTGGGTGAGAGGGGGGTCTGCATACAAGGACCCCGCCCTCCCCCTATAAAGTGGATGAGTGTATTTTGGGAAAGCTACCGGGAGTGTTTTTGGTAGTCGGAACAAAAAAACCCCACGTGTGGCCATCTGCATCGAGTACTCATATGCCGTCAATCTCAAGCATGCGACCTCCCTTGCTTTCTCTACGGAGCCAGTTGTAAGGTTGTACACATACAGTTCAGTATGTTTCGACCCTGCCACAACGAGACCCGAACTGTCCCCCCACTCCTCACAAAACCTTCAAGTGTATTTGCGAACTGTTTCGAGGAGTGTATGGGGAAAACAATTTTTTTTTTAGACTTTTATGTCGGCATGTCTGCACCTCCTCTGAATACACTTGTAGCGTGGCAGTGCCATGCCGACTAGTCAAAGGAGCCACGTGGCCCAAGCGGGGTCACCTGGGACTGTGGACGGTGAGACGAGATGGCTTGAGGGTCGAAGACCCTCAAGCACTGCGGTTTTGGCCTAGTCGGCCAAGGAGTCTGTCAAATTTGCTACAACAATAGTATAAAGAAGAAGGCTCCTCCAGATAGACTCTCCAATACACCGCCCTAACACACTCTTGAGTGAGAGGGGGGGGGCAATTCAAGTAGTACCACATGGATGACACGAGCGACCGTCACCGAACAGAAAATTGAGCTTTGACCAGCAGAAAGAGTTTTGGACTGTCCCACACACGCATTAACCTCCGACGTTACGCCTGTGCATAATTCAATACAGTGTAGGTACGGGTTCACTACTTCACAAATAGCACAAAACATACAATGTGTACAACATATACATCATTTAAAGAGAAGATAGACGAAGTAGTTTCAAGAAGTTATCTATGTTGAATAGTTCTTTGAGACATTTTCAATGAACCCTATGAGAAGATGTGTGGAAGCTTCCTAGCGACACAACCGCTGACTAGGCCTAAGTGCCTCGTCAGACGGTGATGACAATCACAAGTCGTGCACACAACTACAAGGATCTGGCTAGGAGACACAAGGCAAAGTGTCAGAATGCTTCAATAGCATTTGTAAAGAGAAATGAAAAATGATAGGTCCATGGCATAAGTACCTGCCGTGGCGCACGGCGGGTGTCACACGCGGCAGTGCAAGATCTGTCCTAAAACCGGCCCAAAACCACTGTTTTGGCCGTAACTCTGCGCAGACATGTTAGAGCGTTATGCCGTCTCAACCTAGACGTGTAGGATCAAAAGCCAGACACTACGCCTGGTCACGTGCATGCATCCGGCATCAAAAGGTGGACACACAATGCAAAAACATGCAAATCTGGCCCACGGAAAGTCCGCCGATAAACTCCTGCGTGCTGCAGAAAAACTACAGGAGGTCCCGGGTAGCGTCCAGAGCGCTAAAATGGTCGTCGGTCAGCTCCATGCTGGTAGTCCGCCACCAGATGACGCACCGGGTACCAGGGTCCGCATCAGGGATCTGCACGAGTATGGACACGGCCGAGTGGTCACATTAAGCTGTACAGGTCGACAGGAACGTAACAAATCACAACACTCCCCCATGACCCGATGGTACGCATCTCCATACACGTGCACCATTCAGACGAGTACAACAACAACTGCAGCGACAAATGTGACACGGACACTGACACACCCCACACTCAAACACTCTCATGCAAGGGGCGAACTCCAACAGAACAAATGGCCACCAGGAACTTTCCACGTGCTAGTGCCTTCGTCAAGAAGTGAGCACACTCCATGTCAGTGCCAACACAAGTTACGGAGATCATGTGTCGCTCCACGAGATCACACACAAAGTGATGCTTAACCGCAATGTGCTTTGTGCGAGCATGAAAGATACCATAGTTCTCTTGTAATGGGTCGAGTCTCCAACTCTTGCTCTGAATTCGTCGTCGGAATTCCTAGACTAGCGTTCTCAGTCCACGTCAGGGGCTTACCCGCTTTGCAGGACTGAGGGGCAATCATCATCAACGACCCACAGCAGGAGGACTAGAATGTTTCGAGTCTTCGGAGGCCCATTTCTGCTTTTAACCTTATCCCTGGTCTTGGGACCCAAACCGGGGGGCTTTACCTTGAACTCGTGCATTCGCACGAGTTTTCCGATTTTGAAACTCATAGTTCGTCCAAAACAATCTTGAGTTTTGTTTTTTATGCGTCGGCGCAAAATCGTCGCGTGCGAGGCACGATCGACAATTTCGCGCTGACTTCTCTCGTGTGCTTGTTTCATCCTCGCCCTCACCCTCGCTCCCCCTATTCCTCATCCTTGCTTGCTTGTTTGCAAGGAGGGCGAGGGGGGGGGAGGGCACGAGGCCACGAGGCCTCACACATGAGGCCCTCGTGGCCCCTCAGCGGCCGATTGGGCTGAGGCCGCGATCGGCGGCTGGCGGCTGGCCGGCTAGTGGCCTGCCAGTCGTTTGGCCGGCTGCCGACCGTCCAGCCGGCCGGCAGCGAGCTGGCCGGTGGCTAGCAAAGTGCTGGCCGCCGGCCAGCCCTC
>SZWC01019305.1:33428-53398 GCA_023375785.1 Penium margaritaceum | reverse complement strand
CCTGGAAAGACCCATCCGCAGGACTAGACTCCCCCATCCCCCAGGAGGTTACACAAGTTGGCACGTCTTTGGAGGCCTACGACAAAATGTTGGAAAAGTCGTAGTAAATGAGAGCCTCAAAGAAGAGGGCATCTTGAGACTCAACAATGCGATGGCCAGCAAGGTCCCAAATGCGCCAAGCCTTTGACCACGAGGAGAGGCCAAGGAAGGTACATATGCGTCCCCGAGGCAAGACTTTGGACCCTTGTTGGTCCTCGGTATACCAGATGCAGGCAAGGGGCCCCCATATGCGGGCGAGATGGACATCAGCACGATGGCCGAAGCACAACTCATACGGGGTGACATGGTCTAGAAGCGGACCATGCAACAAGCGGTTCCAGACCCATGTCATGTAGGAGAAGCCCTCAAAGGCAAATGACTCCAAAAGACAACATTGAGACCGCAAAGCGCAAACCGCATCCTCCATGGTGTGGTTCCAATGCTCAAACACACCGTTCTGCTGTGGTGTAGCAAGGGCAGAGAGCTGGTGAAAAACACCGTGCTCAGCAAAGTAGGCATCCATCTTGCCTGAGAATTTGCCACCACGATCCAAGCATAATGTGTGTACAATGTGACGATACTAACGATCAGCCATCACAAGCCACAAGCGGACTGCCAATGCGGCATTGCTCTTGTGGTGAAGGCTATAGACCCACCATATCCGGGTGAATTCATCGGTCTAAGTGAGAACATATCGACCCAGATCAAAGAGGGACTCAACTCAGAGAGGACCGAGAAGGTCCAAGTGGACTAACTCTAGAAGGCGTAGTGCCCGGGAGGAGTCAAGGTAATGGCAGCTATGCATCTTACCCTGGGCATAAAAGAGACAATCGGTCTTGGGCGGCTTCTCAAAGGAAGCCGCGACAAGACCGAGGGCTAGTTGAGTTTGAATGAGCTTGGACATAGTGTACGAGCTCACATGGCACAGGCAACAATGTAACAAGTGTCGGTGCTCAAGGGGGAGAACACTCGTAACAAACACACGTGCACAAGAGGGACGGGGAGAAGAAACAAAGGAATTGCAACAAGACACATTATAGAGATCATCAACAACACAGGCACAAAGCACGGTGGCACATTTGTCAGGAGCAATCACTATGGCAGAGTCTGCAGAGTCCTCAATAGTGAGACCCATCACGGTGCGTGCACGAACAAAAAGCAGGCTGAGCTCAAGAGTAGGGACAAAAAGCACATCAGAAATGTACAAGGGGCCCAACGGACCATCAAAGCGCACAACCCCAACTCCCTTCATAGGCAACAACTGACCAGACCCTCTGCGAATGGACCAAATGGACACAACGGAACCGAGCACAATGAATTCACTACAATGACAGGTCATGTGATGGGTGGGACCAGATTCAATGATCCAGGTGCCACTCGGTTCGCAGCCAGTCGTCAACACTGAGCAGCACACCATAGAACATTCGGCCTCTGCTCAACGCGTACCATAGGACTCAAGACAATGAAGAACAGCACGGATCTATGACTCGTTAAGCCAGTCGGTGTCGTCAAGTCCATCCTCATCGCAAGCCTGACTCGTGTCAACCTGTGATGAGGGGTGATGAGGCTGCGACGATGTGTAGGGCGTAGACTACTGAATGAATATTGCAATGCTAGTAGATCCTCCCGATGGCTGCTGTGAGGGCCCCAAACAACCTTGTAGTAACTTTGTGTTCCCTTACAATGCGTCGGTCTGTTGCTACTACTGCCGGCGCATCTCATTTTGCGTCTGACAAAGCTCCTCCATCGCAAGCGACTGCGACTATGGACTCACGATTCCCAAAGAGGAGGAAGAGGAGGGGTCTCCTAGCCCTTTGGCCTTGTTGGGCATGGGCACCATCGTAGTGCTTAGTATGAGGTCCAACATAAAAATACTCCCAACAGGGAACCAACAACGTTTCTCGACTAGTTGGAACGTTTATAAAGTTTGAATTATTTACCTCAAAATTGGTAACATCACCAAAGCTGACAATGACATTCGCATTTTTTGCAATAGCAGAAAAAAAACTGACATTATTCTTCCTCGAATACTTTACGCCAGCTTTCTTAAGTCACGTCGACTCTGCGTGACTGGTGGGAGTGACCGTGTCACCCCCTACTTGCAATTGCGCAACTCAGTACGGCTTTTCCGCATTGTTGCGCACTAGTATTGCACAACAGCGCAGTTGCATGGAAACAACGTTGCGTAAGTTTGCTACTGCAGATGTAGCCGCTGCCACTACTGTTGCTCTTGCTTCTGCCGCTTCTATTGCGCTATTGTTGCTACTCACGGCTGTTGGTTTTCTTGCATCTCTCATTGTACTCTGTTGTGTCCTCATAGCTTGTGTACATCGGCATGCAGAAGACTGACGGCGAGACTTGACACTGCTGGAGTTTCGTTCGGTGGAGTCGACGCACGTTGAGGTGCACTCACAGTTCGCTGGAGTCTCCTCCCTCCGGGAACACGCTCAGCTCCATCGGCAGGCCTCCTCGGCGGTCCGGCCACCAGCGGTCGCTGCCATTGCAGATGCCGTCTACATGCACCCAGCGTTGTTTCTGGTTGTGCCATTGCGTCTGCAGCATCATGTTATGCCTAGGGTCCATGTCTCTTGCTGTGTGGCACTGCTTGGCATCACTAGCTGGCGTATTCACTGCCTCGGCTCCGGCAGCCATAACTATTTGCTTTTTTTTTTCTAGCTGACTCTGACCGCACGACTGTGTTTGCAGCGTCGGTATTATGGTATAGTCCAGTTTTCAGGCAAAATGGGCGACGCCCGGTTTTTGGGCTGTCGTGCGTCTCGCAGGGCTCATCAAGAAAACCCTGCATGCCAGAAAATAGGTCTAGGACTCTTTTCTGATTGGCTTGTTAGCTGAGTAACAAGTTCTACACTAGTGGGGGGGAGCTAAAACTTGGAGGGGTCTCCCATTGTTGCTTATTCTTCATTGCTAATCAGTTACTTTCAATTTCTAGCTGCTTTCTCGCGCTAACACTGGCGCGAGCACTTCTTAGTAACAAACCCAAAGCTTCCAGACGTAGTCTCTAGAGCACCAGATTGAGGGGGCAGCAGACTTGAGCAACGAGTGTGGAAGCCCGCACGCTGCATCAACAACTCTACTGTCCCAACTTGCTGCCTAGCGTTTCTTTCTTGGTATGGGAGCCAGAGCGTAGCAGCAGCAGCAAAAGACTGAAGTACAGGTGCTAGACAACGCTGGCAGACCTGTATATGCGCTAGTGCAGGGGAATTGCTGCCAGATTTTTTCCGGCAGCATTGACCCGCCTGGTGGCGGCGTCAGGATTTTTCCAACGGCCACTAGGCCAGGGGAATCCTGCCGGATTTTTTCCGGCAGCACCGACCCCCACGCTCGACGCAAGGAGGTGAGCGGCAGGCCACATCAGGCGCCTGCTGGCAACGACGCATGCGGCGACATCATCGAGGTGTGACTGACAGCAGCAGCAGCAGCAGCAGCTTGCAGCAGCATCGAGCAGTGGCAGTAGTAGCCAATAGCAGCTACACACAGTAGCAGCCAGTAGCAGCAACAACTCGTAGCAGCTCGCAGCAGCGGCAGCACACAGCAGCTACAGGAGCAGCAGCAGCAACGAGCAACAGCCAACAGCACTAGTAGCTCGTAGCAACAACAGCTAGCGGTAGCAGTAGCACCTGTAGCAGCGGTTGCAGCGGTAACCACCACCAGCAGCAACCGCATGTGCCCGTAGCCCACTGCTCACTGCCAGTAGCTCGCTGCTCGTAGCGAGCAGCGAGCAGTGAGCTCACTGCTTGTAGCGAGCAGCGAGCTCGTCATGATGAGAAAAAAAAAAGAAAAGAAACCAAAATCTCCATCACGCCAGCAGCCGCAGCAGCACGGGCAGCCGCAATAGCACCAGTAGCAGCAGTAACATCAGAACCAGTAGCACCAACAGAAGCAGCAGTAACAGCAGCAGCAGCAACACCAGCAGCAGTACTAGTAACAGCAGCAGTAGCAACAACGGCTGCAGCCACACAGCAGCAGCTACATCAACCGCTGCTGACGTCAGCGGCCGTCCGCTCAAATCACTGTCAACATCACTACTGACGTCATCAACAACACACAAAGAAAGAAAAGAAAAGAAAAAGAAAAGTAGTAGCCCTGCACACATCGCAATAGCATCAACTGACGTCAACCATCCTCGGCTGACGTTAGTGCTGACATCAGCAGCACACAAAAGAAATAAAACAAAAAGAGGAGGGGAAGAGAGGCACCATAATCCACTATGGCTAACAGCCCATGTAAGGAGGGGTCCTCCTCTGTTGGGGNTGACGTCAGCGGCCGTCCGCTCAAATCACTGTCAACATCACTACTGACGTCATCAACAACACACAAAGAAAGAAAAGAAAAGAAAAAGAAAAGTAGTAGCCCTGCACACATCGCAATAGCATCAACTGACGTCAACCATCCTCGGCTGACGTTAGTGCTGACATCAGCAGCACACAAAAGAAATAAAACAAAAAGAGGAGGGGAAGAGAGGCACCATAATCCACTATGGCTAACAGCCCATGTAAGGAGGGGTCCTCCTCTGTTGGGGGGACCCCCAGCCCCCCTTTCCTATAGCAGCTGCAGTAGCTGCAGTAGCAATAGCAGCAACAGCAGCAGCGGCAGCAGTAGTAGCAGCAGTAGCAACAGCAGTAGCACTAGCAGCGACAGCCCTCTGGCGTCATTGGCGGCAACCCTAACCCCTTGGCTGCACTTCAGCAATAGCTTGCCGCCTTGACGCAGCAACTTGTGGAGCTACAGCCATTGGCCTCCTAGACTGCCACCACTGCGCTGCCACCATTATTCCTCCAGGGCACACCAACCCCGTTGTGTCCGCCGCCACACATTACCTAGCGCAGTAGCAGACTCGGCGCCAGCGGCAGACCATGACCTCCGTCCTTGGCCCCACTCTGGGTGCCGACCGTAGGCACAAGGACTTTGAGACGCCGCCTCTGCCGCTTCAGGCTAGTGAGGAGTTCCAGAGCTGGGAGCTCAGCTTCCGAATCTGGGCACAAGGTGAGGGCCTGTGGGCATACTACCCCCTCCCGTATGACCCCACCCAGGCCGACCAGTTGTATTACGATGGTCACGCCGTACGTGCCCTCGTCCCCGTCGCCCCTCCGGCCTCCCCCCTGGCCGTAGAGCCTTTCCTCGGCGACTTCACCCCTGGCGCCACCCCAGACCCTGCACCCGCGTCGCACATCCTCACTCATCCCCATTGCCTGTCTAGCGAGGCTCAAACCAGCCGTCTGCTGCGAGAGTTCAACTCCTTGCACACGGGGGAGACCGAGACGTTCACCGCCTAATGGGAGCGGGCAGAGGACATCCTTCGTCACCTTGGCACCTCTGCCCCACCCCCTCTGGCTGCACCATCAAGCGTGGTGCCACCGACGCGTATGCGGATGTCTTCGTACACTACTCCTAGAACGTCCTCTCCACCATGGCGGCCCAGGGCTCCCTCATGCCTTGGGCATACTATCTCTTCCTCGGGGTTGAGGAAGCTCGTCTGGAGTCTCGACTCCAGCGCACGAAGGCTCTTGCCTCCCCTGCCGTCACCTTCGTGGCCATCGCTTCCCCCACTGCAGCGACCTCATTGTTGTCAAGGAAGAAGAAGCGCCGGAACAAGAAGGCAAGGGTCAGCAGCAGCAGCAGCACCAGCCGTCGACCGGGTCCAGCGATGGTGGCTCGGTCTGCCACAATTGTGGCCAACCCGGGCACGGGTGGTACACATGCCCTCTCCCGGCATACAAGGCGCGCGTCATTGCCACCATGCTTTGCCAACGGGAGCGCCGTCTTGCTTCTGCCACCGTAGCTATCGTCGGCCCTAGCGCCTTGGCCTCGTCCGGCAGCTCCCCCACTCCGATAGCTCCGCATGTCCAGTAGATACCTGCGCCGCAGCAGCACCATACGCAGCCGTTGGTGCCTTTGTTTCCTTCACCGACATAGTCCTCCTCCTACCCGGGCTCCGGTGCCATCACTCTGCACTCGGTCTAAACTCTAGGGCCATCCTCCGTGAACGACAGCTGGAGCAGCTTGCTCCATCTCGGTCTACCTCGCCTTCCTCCCAGGGAAGTGCGAGTTGCGTCACCTCCTGCTCTCCTACCCAGCCCTGCATGACTGAGACTGAGCTGCGGTCGTGTCCCGTTTCCTCGTCAGTCTCGTCATCTCCCGTGGTCTCCTCTACCCCCTTCCATGACGACATTGCACGGCTTCATGATTGGCGGTCCCGGTTCGTGCCCCCTTTCACCGCGTCCGCGTCTCTTGCTTGCTGCCATGTGACTGTTAGCGATCTGGCGACCCCGGTCCGGGACCCTTCAGAGACCTCGATCATCGTCTCGGGGGCCACGCATCACATGACGGCCTCCTGTTAGGCCTTTAGTGTGCTCGGTCCTATTGGCAATGTCTCCGATGTCCAGACGGGCTCCGAACAGGTGTTGCCTGTCGGCGGTGTCGGTGTCGTTCGTTTCCGTGGTCCTGCCAATGATGTCTTTTTTACCAATGTCCTCTTCGTCTCGGGTCTCGAGCTCAGCCTCCTTTCTGTCACTTCCCTTGACTGCATGAGCATGGATGTTACGCACTCACGTGATATTGGCACAGTGTCGTTGCGTCGGTCTGGTCTTGTCGTATTGCACGCCATCGCCTGTGGCATGTACCTCGTCTGTCCTCCTCTCCTTCTGTCTCCTCCCCGTCGGTTGCCACAAACCATGTGTTTGTCACCAACATGCTATCTCCTCAGCACACCCGCCTCTTGCACTGCCGCCTTTGCCACGTCCACTCTGTTGCCGTTGATGGCATGCTCCGCACCCAGCCCGCCAAGGGCCTTGACCCGAAGCATTTCCCTCTGCCGTGCCCCACAGAGTGCATTGATTGCGCTCATGGCAAGATGCACCGGTCCACATACCCTTTGTCTTCCTCCTGTGCATCCGCCCCTCTCGACCTAGTCCATTCTGATGTCATGGACCCTCTCCCCACCGAGTCCATTAGAGAGAGGGGCCGCTACGTCCTCACCCTCACTGACGACTTTTCTCGTTACCGCTGGGTCTTCTGCCTTCGACAGCAGAGCGATGTCGCCCGAGCCATCTAGGACTGGCTTGTCCTTGCGGAGCGCGAGTGTGGTTTCTCTCTTTGCCGCTTTTGCTCCGATCGCGGTGGTGAGTACATAGGTGAGACCACGACCTTTTTCGCCTCCTGCGGTATCCACCATGAGACGTCTGCACCCTACACGCCCGCCCAGAACGGTGTCTCCAAACGGTGGAACCGTACTATGGTCGACACCGTCTGTCCCATGCGGGTTGAGTCTGGTCTCTCTTATGGCTTCTATTTTGAAGCCATGGCCTACATGACATGGGTCTGGAAGCGGATTCTCCATAGTCCCCTTCCCCGCCAATCCACGCCGTACCAAAATTGGTGCGGTCAGCGCGCTGACCTCCGCCCGGCTCGCATCTGGGGCTGCGTGGCCATTGTGTGGCTGCCCGTCCCACAGCAAGGCAACAAGCTCATCCCCCGCGGACGTCCCTGCACCTTCCTTGGTGTCTCTCGATAGTCCAAGGCCTGGCTCTTCTAGGATCCATCCCGGCACTGCATTGTTGAGTCCCACGATGCCCTCTTCTTCGAGGACCTATTTCTCCGCGACCTCATTTGCTCCGGCTTGTCCGTGTCCATCCTATTGTGTGTGAGAGTGGTGAGTCCGTTCTCCATCCTGCCGCTTCCGGGTGACACATCCCTCAGTCCCTCTGAGCCGGCAGCCCCAATCGCGTCCACTGGCCCCTCTGGGCCGGCAGCCCCAGTCGCATCCACTGGCCCCTTCGGGCCGGCAGCCCGAGTCACGTCCACTAGCCCCTCCGCGCTGGCAGCCCCAGTCGCATCCACAAGCCCCTCTGAGCCGGCAGCCCCAGTCCCGTCCACTGGCTCCTCCGGGCCGGCAGCCCCAGTCGCGTCCACTGGCCCATCCGAGCCGGCAGCGCCAGTCGTGTCCACTAGCCCCTCCGGGCCAGAAGCCCCAGTCGCGTCCACCGGCCCCTCCGGGTAGGCAGCCCCAGTCGCATCCATTAGCCCCTATAGGCCGGCAACCCCAGTAGCATCCACTGGCCCCTCCATGCCAGCAGCCCCGGTCGCATCCACTGGCCCCTCCGGGTCGGCAGCCTCAGTTGCATCCGCTGGCCCCTCTGGGCCAGCAACCTCGATTGCATTCGCTGGCCCCTCCGGGCCAGTAGCCCCGTCCGCCTCCGTTGGCCCGTCAGACTCAGTGCCATCTCCTGCCCTGCCATGCTATGCACATGGCCCAGGAGGCAACCTCCGACCTAGACCATCGCTAAGCGCGCAGAACGTGGCACCACGCTCCGTGGCGCCTCGACCCCTTGTGGCTCCATATGTCTCCTCCACTCCCACGGTCGTGAGTGGGGATCCTGGCACCGAGGTCCTCGGCCTGACCACCTCGGCCATCATTGTAGACCTTCACCCGGGCTCTGCACTAGGCTACGCCATGCGTCATCATGAGCATCAGCATGCTGTCATGGCTACACTCGCGCGCATCCCACTTGGAGCTCGAGATGCAAACACTCTCTCAGTCCACTCCACAGCACGTCTAGAGAACCCAGCCCACCTGCACAAGGCACGAGCCTCTCCTAAGGCCACACAGTGGGACGCTGCTTGCACCGATGAGGTCGCTGCCATCCGACAGCACCACGTGTACGACCTCGACGACCTTCCTCCACGTTGGAAGGCCAACGGAGCCAAGTGGGTCTTTCGGCACAAGTGGAAGCCCGACGAGTCCTTAGACAAGTACAAGGCCCACTTTACAGCCAAGGTGTTTTCCCAGATCCTTGGGGTCGATTACAACCAAATCTTTGTCCCAGTTGGCCGGTTCTCCACTAGTCGGGCGCTCTTCAACGTGGTTTCCCAGCATGGGTCGGAGCTGCATCACATGGACGTGAGCAACGGTTTTCTCCATGGCTCACTAGAGAGTGAGGAACTCTACATTGTGCAGCCCCCAGGCTTCGACGATGGCACCGGGAGAGTCTGGCGGCTACGGAAGGCCCTCTATGGCCTGAAGCAGTCGCCTCGGTACTGGAACCAAGAGATCAGCAGCACGTTCCTTCGTGGTGGGCTCCAGCGCAGCACTGCTGACCTCGTAGTGTTTGTCAGTCCACGAGGCTAGACTTTTGCTGCTGTTCTGGTTTATGTTGAGGATCTCCTCATCGTGTTGCCAGACATGGCTGCTATCGAGCGTGTCAAGGACTTGCTTTAAGCCGCCTACCAGATGAACGATTTTGGATCTACACGAGTCTTCCTGGGCATGGAGCTCGAGCATGTTCGCACCCAGGGCGTCCTGCACATCCACCATGTTGCCTATGTGCAGACACTGTCCACCCGCTTTGCGGAGGACCTGCCACTCGTGCCGAATGCATCTTCACCCATGTCACCTAATGGCCAGGTGAAGATGAAGAGTCCTCACCCAGCTGTTGTGGGGGAGCCAGTTGACGTGACCACGTACCTGCGAGTCATCGGGTCACACATGTTCCTAGCGATGACGAGGCGCCAAGACATTGCATTTGCCGTCAACCTCCTGGCCAAATTTTCTCAGGATCTGCATCACCTCCACTTCGATGCCGCAATCGGAGTACTACATTATGTCTTCTTGACTCCTCAGCGAGGTCTCATGCTCCGCCGCCAGCCGTCTATTGTTGCGGTAGGCTACACCGACAGTGACTGAGTTGACGGTCCGGACAGTAAGACTCGCACAAACTTGATCTTTCTTATTGGCGGCACAGCTTTGTCCTGGCGTAGTGGCAAGCAAGGGTGCATTGCACGGAGCACTGCTGAGGCTGAGTACGTGGTCCTTGGCTCAGGAGCGTGTGAGAGTGTGTCGTTGCGTCATCTGTTGTCCAAGTTGCATCAGTCTGTCACATCCATCACGTTGCATTGTGACAGTGAGAGTGTCGGGGCCATTGCCGACAATGACGACGTAAATCACACACGCACAAAGCACATCAACGTTGAGTATCACTATGTGCGTTCATTGTTGCATGACGGCAACATCAGCATCGTATGGGTTGAGAGAGCACGGCAGTTAGTTGACTTCTTGACCAAGGCACTGAAGCGCGACTCGTTCAAGAAGGCTATGAGTTCGGTTGGCGTGCGTCCGTGAGTGACTCCCTTTATCCTTGTCTGAGTCTCTGTTTGCCCAGGGTGAGTCTGGTTGTTGACTATGTCTGTGCCCGCACACGTGCACTACGCCTGTGAGTCATGGGGGAGTGTCGGTTTTTGTGCATCTCTCATTGTACTCTGTTGTGTCTTCTCGGCTTGTGTACATCGGCGTGCAGATAACTGACGGCGAGACTGGACGCGGCTAGAGTGTCGCTCGGTGGAGCCGACGCAAGCTGAGGCCCACTCACAGTTCGCTGGAGCCTCCTCCCAACGGCGATGCCCTCTGCTCCATCGGCAGGCCTCCTCAGCGGTCAAGCTGACGGCGGTCACTGCCGCTGCAGATGCTGTGTACATGCACCCAGCGTTGTATCTGGTTGTGCCATTGCGTCTGCAGCATCATGCTCTGCCTAAGGTCCATGACTCTTGCTGTGTGGCACTGTTTGGCATCACTAACTGTTGTAGGCACTGCCTGGGCTCGGACAGCCGTAACTCTTTGCTACTGTTTTTCTAGCTCATTCTAACTTCACGATTGTGTTCACATCGTCGGTATTATGGTGTAGTCCAGTTTTCAGGCAAAACAAACGACGCCCGGGTTTTGGACTGTCGGGCGTCTAGTAGGGCTCACCAAAAAAATCCTGCCTGCCAGAAAATAGGTCTAGGACTATTTTGTGATTGGCTGGTTAGCTGAGTAACAAGTTCTACACTAGTGGGGGGAGCTAGAACTTGGAGGGGTGTCCCATTGTCGCTTATTCTTCGTTCCTAATCAGTTACTTTCCCCTTCCAGCTGTTTTCTGGCGCTAACACTAGCGCGCGCACTTCTCAGTAACAAATCCAGTCTCTAGAGAAGCAGATAGAGGGGGCAGCAGACTTAAGCAACGAGCGTGGAAGCCCGCACACTGCATCAACTGTAGTTGCTAGGAAGTTACTAGCTGATCCAGGTGTGTGGGGGTATGATACGCAACAAGCACCAACGTGAGAGAGACGCCATGGATGCGGCAACTTGTTTGCATAGCTCGAGCTTACACAGAGACAGAGGAGACAAAGGGGGGCGAGAGAGACTAGAACCGGTGAGCGCTCGCTCACCACGAGCGACGAGCTCGGGTGAGTGAGTGTAGCCACCCGGGGGTCAAGCCCGACCACTCGGAATCAACCGAGGGCGGCTACTCACCGATGCACGGCCGAGACCGGCACGGTGGCCCCCTAGGGATCAGCACCCGGGTAAATGCAGCCCCCCCACAATATGCAAAACAAGATAACATGATGCAGGGCACGGCAGTGAGAATGTACGGGCCCTAGCATCTACCGCATCAGAAATTTATGAAGAATCATGCAAGAGTTATGTGAGTGCCAGAGAGCACTCCTGGGTCTAGCAGTAGCTTGGGGGCGTCCATAGCTTCAGCCAGCACAGACGGACTGGCCATCTCCCCAGGTGATCCCATTGTCACTTTAATCTGTACATGCGTGTGTGCACAGTGTGGGAGGCAAGAGGGCACAGAGTTGTGAGTGGCCAATGAACTTCAACACTCCCCCATGCCCCGCAGACAAGCAATCCAGAGCACACAAGAGGGAATCACAAGAAGTGATCACAAGAGATGAGAGTGGGGTGGGGAGACATACCAACGATCANAATGAACAGCACTTTTGAAGACATTACGACTTAGGGCTTTTGTGAGAAAGTCAGCTCTCTGAGACCGTGTATCCACCCAAGCGACTCGGACAATGCCAGCAGCAATGCATTCGCGAACAAAGTGATGCTCCACATTGATGTGTTTGGTGCGTGAATGATGCATGCCACTGTTCTGAGCAATGGCTTTTGTGCTTTGTTTATCACAGCGCGGAGTGATGCAGCGGATGGGGACACGTAACTGCTGCAGCAGACGACACAGCCAGACAGCTTCACACGTGCCTACACCCAGAGCAACATACTCAGCTTCAGCAGTGCTCCGTGCCACATACCCTTGCTTGCCACTTTTCCAGGAGACTGCAGTGCCACCAATCAGGAAGATGTACCCTGTACGGCTGCGAGCATCGGAATCATGTGCCCAATCACTGTCGGTGAAGCCATCTGCCACAACAGATGGCTGTGCACAAAAGTGCATTCCAACACGAGGAGTAGAGAGGGCATACCGCACCACTTGCAATGCCGCCTCTAGGTGGCGCTCGCGAGGGCACTGGGAGAATTGAGACAAGAAGTTCACAGCAAAGGCTACATCCGCACACGTGGTCGTGACGAGGTACATCAGAGAGCCAATGACACGGAGGTAGTCGGTCACATCAACCGTCTCCCCCAACTGTGAGAGATCAGAGGACTTCAGAAGAGACTATCCTGCAGGCGTCATGGGAGTGGATGCTGTGGGAATGGACATGAGGAGTGGAGCGAAGCGCTCCCCCAGGCTGCGCACATAGGCAGCCTGATGCACGTGCAAGACACGACGAGCACGATCTCGCTCCAACTCCATGCCTAGAAAGACACGAGCCGGTCCCAGATCCTTCATTTTGTATGCCGCTTGGAGCAGCGACTTGGCGGCGTTCACAGCCGCAGGATCGGGTGAGGCAATGAGAAGGTCATTCACGTACACAAGAATGGCGACAAGTGGTTTGGTGGGCGGCCCCAGAAAGAGCGTTGGATCCACGGCGCTTCTCTTGTAGCCACCCTTTTCAAGAGTGGCTGTGATCTCTTGGTTCCAACACCGTGGGGACTGTTTGAGACCATAGAGTGCCTTGCGCAGGCGCCACACCCAGTTGGTGCCGTCAGAGAAGCCGGGTGGTTGGACCATGTAAATCTCTTCGTCCAACTTGCCATGGAGAAAGGCATTGTTGACATCCATCTGTTCCAGCTCCCAGTCATGCTGAGCAACAAGACTGAGAAGAGCCCTGGCTGTGGTGTAGCGACCGACTGGGGCAAAGGTCTCGTCAAAGTCGACACCAGGGATCTGTGAGAACCCTTTAGCGGTAAGGCGAGCTTTGCACCGTTCAACTGTGTTGTCGGGGTTCAGCTTGCGACGATACACCCACTTGGCGGCAACCGCCTTGCGACCCGGTGGGAGGTCAACGAGTTCATACACACCGTGGTCAGAAAGTGCATCAAGTTCGGCCTTCATGGCCTGCTCCCACAGTGGTGAGTCAGAGGCCGTGCGGGCTGCTTGCACAGTCTGTGGCTCAGGAGTAAGAGGGGAAAGGCCAGCGGCAGCAAAGCACGAAGCAACGTACTCGGCTACAGAAGAGGACACAGCAGAGTGGAACTCCTGTTCGATAAGAGAGTAACCAAGAGCAGTGCCGGGGTGTACAACAGACACTGCGGCAAACAGGCCAGAAGTGGTGAGACCAAGAGCACGAAGACCAGGGTCACCGGAGACGACAGGGTGCGACTGAGAGGGAAGAGCGCGTAGGCGTCCACCACGCGTGTAGGGGGAGAATGGGGGAATGGACGCAGCACGCGCAGAGGACAATGGGGCAGCAGAATGCTACACAGCAGGAGGAGAGGAGACAGGAGGGGGCTCAGAGGAGATAGGGAGAGTGGGCGAGAATGCACCATGGTTGGGGGAAGAGGATGAGCCAGCAGGAGAGGCGGTAGAGGAGCCAGAGGAACCAGAGGACTGACCGGGAGAGTCCAATGGTGCCGTGGAGGGTGAGAGCACCGGAGAGGGGAACGTGGACAGAGGGGAGCTCTGCTCGGCAGAGGAGGCGACAGAGGGAACGGCGGGGCGCATCGAGGGGAGAACAGCAGGCCCAGAGGGCAGAGAGCCACCCCCACCCCGAGGAGGCGGAGAGAGAGACCCACCAAAGCGGGGCAAGTCGCGCTCAAACAGATGCTTGAAGAAGAGGGCATCACGCGACTCTACGACACGACAGCGCGAAGGGTCCCAAAACCGCCACGCCTTGGAGAAAGGACACCAAGGAAGATGCACAGACGACCACGAGGTGACAGCTTACCGTCGCGTTGGTCAGAGGGAACCCAGACAGAGGCGAGACAGCCCCAAACGCGAGCAAGACGGAGATCCGCACGCTGGCCAGTCCAGCGCCCAAAGGGGGTGACAGTGTGGGGAAGAGGACCATGGGGAACACGGTTCCAGACCCAGGTCATGTAGGACATGGCCTCAAAGGCAAAGAGAGGAGACTGACCAGAGGCAGAGAGCAGGGAACGCACCCCATCAGCAAGGGTGCGGTTCCAGCGCTCAGACACGCCATTTTGCTAGGGGGTGTAGGGAGCAGAGGATTAAATCCGCACACCATGAGACTCAAGAAAGCGAGACGTAGGGCCAAAGAACTCACCACCACGGTCGCTGCGGAAGACGCGTAGGGGGCGAAGGCAGGCGCGCTCGGCCTGGGGTAGCCAAGACTCTAAGACCTCGGTGACATCACTTTTGTGTCGCAGGGCAAAGACCCAGCGGTAACGTGAGTAATCATCAGTGAGGCACAGCACATACCGGCCAAGGCCACCAAGAAAGTCCTGGGGCAATGGGCCCATGACATCGGCATGCACGAGGTCAAGAGGGTGAGAGGTGGTGGCGTCAGAGGTGGAGAAGGGTGAGCGATGCATTTTCCCACTGGCACAGTCCAGACAGGTGGATGAACAAGCAGGGGAGAATGTGGCAGGGTCAAGGCCGTGAGCAGGTTGAAGGCGAAGGAGTCGCTGGATCGCGGCAGTGTGGATATGACAGAGGCGGCGATGCAGAAGATCAGCATGGTCAGGCGACAGCGAGGGCGCGACATGAACAAGAGCAGAGGCAGCGGAAGACAAGGGTAGAGTGAGCGGCACACGAAACAGGCGATCACAGCGTACGCCACGAAGAACAACGCTGTCGGAGGAATGGAGAGAAATGGAGGCAAGGCCGCGGCTGGACGAGAAGTCCATGCCCTGATCATCAAGGGTGGTCACAGAGAGAAGGCTGACCTCGAGGTCAGGGACATACAGAACGTCAGGCAGATAGACAGTACCGCCAGGGCCAACAAAGCGGACGACACCAACACCTTGGACGGGGAGCAGCTGACCAGATCCGGTGCGAACAGATCGGACAGACTAAACGGGCCCAATGGACACAAAGGAAGAACGACAAGACGTCATGTGATGGGTGGCCCCGGAATCAATGATCCAGAGGCCAGGAGAGGCACGAGTGGATGGAAGAACCAAACAAACAGCCACGGTACCACGAGCAGAGGATGAGGTGACATGACCAAGACGGGAGGGAAACGTGTGAGACTGCCAATGCTCAATCCAGGAACGATCATCAGGCAGGTCCCCTTGCACACCACCCGAGTAGGAACCACGAAGAGTGACATCCGACTCACAGACAGATACACGTGACTGGCCACTCACACTCTCACCTCCCTGAGAGCGAAGGTGTAGAAGCTCAGCAAGGCGACGCTCGAGAGTGCGCTCCTCGTCTTGACGATCAGAGGAACGATCAGAAGAACGGTCAGACGCGCGGTCGGAGTAGTGACCATCGTCACGGCTCCAGTGAGGAACGGAGTAGTGTGAGGATGGGGGACCGTAGTATGGAGGACCAGACGGCGGTGGCACCCAGCCCCAAGGACTGGGCGGTGGTGGCGTCTGCTGAAGAGGTGCAAGAGTAGTGGTCGGGGCTGATGAGGAGGATGTGGACGATGAGACTGCCATGGCAGCAGCAGCTGTAGAAGCGGCTATACCAGTGCGCGCCCAGTGAGCACGCATGGAGGAAGCAAGGCGTGCGTCGTCACGAGGGGCAGGACACTTGGACGCTGAGTGTCCGGTGGCGCCGCAGTTCCAGCAAGTGACATCAGTTGCAGGAGTGGCTGAGTCTTTGCTGCCACGACTACCCCCATGGCCTTTTCCCCCGCGACCTCCACCCCGACCAGAGCCACTGCCCCCTCCGCGGCCAGCGGCCTGTGTGGGGTGGGCAGAGGCCTGAGAAGACGAACCAGCAGAAGGAGCTGTAGTGGGAGCAGATGGTGAGGAGGTAGTGACTGCTGCAATGGCGACGCGATGCATGCGCTTGTTTTGGAGGGCATTCCACCAGTCAGTGAGACGGGCAGCAGTGAAGTCAAAGAGGGGACCAATCCCCGGCGGGGAATCGGCTGGGATAGGGGAAGAGGCAAGGCGCTCGAGTTCTGTCTGGGAGACATGGAGATACAAGTCAGATAGCTCAGGGATAAGACCAGCCAGAATGGAGAGACATGCAGAGAGAGGACCTGGTGCAGCCTTGCCAAGGTCACGCAAGAGACGCAGACTGCGGGCCCAGTAGTCGTCTGCTGTCTCACCCGCCCTCATTTGCAGCGTGTTGAACTGCACAGTGAGAGCCCTCTGGGCAGCATGCCCAGTTACAGTTTTGCGGCCACGAATGAGCGCATAGGCACCCACTGGGTCTGCACTGGTGCCTCGGATGGGGTCGGCATTGTACGTACCGATGTCGTTGAGAAGATTCTCGGGACCGGCGTTGATAAGTGCCCGCACAGCGCGGGCGGCCTCGGCAGGCTGTGGCACGAAAGAGACCTTGGCGGGCGAGTAGTACTCCCACAACAGCTCACCCTGAGCCTACGCACTGAAGCGCGTTTCCCAGGATGTGAAGGTGAGTTTGGAAGTGAACTGAGGGGGCGGCGTTTCAAATTCTTTCTGCCATGCAGGTGGAAGAGTCCGAGCGGTGACTGAGAGGGAAGAGGAAGAGGTGTTAGCGCCGCTGCCAGTAGATGGTGCTGAGGAGCTTGTGGATCCTGACTGATCAGGAGGGATGACTGCAGCAAAAGCTAGAACAGCACGGAGATGCTCTAGAACCAATGAAGCTACTGTGGACGCTAACTCATGCTGTGCATCACGCTCTCGCTCTAGCTCATCCTGCGCTTTGCGACGTTCCGCCTGTGCTTCGCTAAGGGCGGCTTGGAGGGCCTCTAACTTTTCTTCTGGCCCAGGCATGGTAAAGACAAGCACGAGACGAGGGAAGGAATGTCAACACAAGTGAGGAGAGAGGAAAAGAAAATGATGGGCTCACCGAGCTAGTGACGGGGCAGCAGAGCGAAGAGAGAAGACACCACTGCCACTGCTGAGGAAAAGAGGATTTCCACCCAGCCTGCGACTGCCACGGTCAGGCAGAGAAGACCAGTGACAGACGCCCCAGCCACTGCTGCAGATGCAGACGCAATCAGTACCCCCGTGGTAACGTGTGGGGTGAACTCCCGGTGAGCACCAGTGGGAGTCAGGACCGCTGTTGCTGTAGAGGCTCGGATGGAGCTGACAGCAGCTGAGGTGGCGTCGGCGGCTGAAGAGGCAGCGGTGGCAATGGCTGCTACAACTGATGTAACCTGGGTCGCGATGTTTGCTGCTGAAGCGGCAAGAAGGGTCAGATAGACTGCCGCGTGTGCGTAGGCGTCTGTTGCACGACCTACAGCCGTCTGTGTAGGGGCCCTGCACGCGCGGGCGGTGGCAGCAAAGGTAGCTACAGCACCTGTTGCTGCGTCGAGGATGGCCCCTGCCAGACCAATGGAATCGTTGTGAACAGGAAGAGCAGGGATGACACCTGGGACCTCAGGTGGAGGCGATGGTCCAGTAGCAGTTGGTGCAGCGGTGGATGGGCCGGCGATAGTATGGGATGTGGAAGAGGCGGCGGTTGACTGAGTACCCTCAGGTGGTTGCATTGTGGTGTGACGAGGTGGAGACGGCGGTAGGTCGTCCGAAGTGTAGACTTGCCTGTCAATCTCCTCCTCGCGTGCAGCAGCCTCTCGTTCCATGTCCTCTCGCCAGTAGGCGGGGTCCAGCATGCGATACCAAAGCGGAGTGTCGTAGTCTGGTGGTGAGGGAGGGTCGTAGTCCCTTGTGTCCTCCCACCCGCCGTCAGTGTGACAGGCAGCAGTCCGAGGGGAGTCAAGCTCCTCGTCAGGGGATCCGTCAAACTGCGGTGACTCCAGGACTGCGACTTTGGAGGCAAGAGGGATGTCTGGGGATCGCGAAGGTGTCCAGCGGAGTGCACGGAGAAATCCGGGGTGTGAGGAGATGCCCGGAGTGCACGGAGAGGGACGGGAGCACGGGAATGCCCGGGGTGCGTGGTAAGGTCCGGAGTGTGTGGAGATGCCACGGTGGGGTGCACGGAGAGGTCCCGGTGCACGAAGATGCCCGGAGTGTGCACGGAGATGCCCGGGGTGCACAGAGGTGCCCGGGAATGTAGTGGTGCACAGAGGTGCCTGGGGTGCGTGGAGNGAGAGAGACTAGAACCGGTGAGCGCTCGCTCACCACGAGCGACGAGCTCGGGTGAGTGAGCGCCGCCACCCGGGGGTCGAGCCCGACCACTCGGAATCAACCGAGGGCGGCTACTCACCGATGCACGGCCGAGACCGGCACGGTGGCCCCCTAGGGATCAGCACCCGGGTAAATACAGCTCCCCCACAATATGCAAAACAAGATAACATGATGCAGGGTACGGCAATGAGAATGTACGGGCCCTAGCATCTACCGCATCAGAAAGTTATGAAGAATCATGCAAGAGTTATGTGAGTGCCAGAGAGCACTCCTGGGTCTGGCAGTAGCTTGGGGGCGTCCATAGCTTCAGCCAGCACAGACGGACTGGCCATCTCCCCAGGTGATCCCATTGTCACTTTAATCTGTACATGTGTGTGTGCACAGTGTGGGAGGCAAGAGGGCACAGAGTTGTGAGTGGCCAATGAACTTCAACATCAACCACGCTGCTGCCCCAACTTGCTGCCTAGCGTTTCTTTCTATCGCCGCGGCTGTTACAAGCTATTGCCGCCGCTGCGCGCTGCCATTGCTTGCAACTGCCGCCGCCGCGAGCTGCTGCTGCGAGCTCATTCTCCATTCTTTTGTACAGATTGGCAGCCGGACACGGCTGCTGCTGCCAACCGGTGCTGCTGCTGCCGCTTGACGTGGCTACTGGAGTTCGTAACTCTTGCAGCTCACCCGGTGAGATGGTGGCGATTGCGTGGTGATGTCCTTGTTGCAAACAGGTGCAACGGGTCACAGGATATGGTGGCGGTGGTGACTCACTTTTGCTGCCGGTGCTGCGTCTATGTGTTGCAGCTCAGCGAGAGAGGTCTCGCCGCTCTGATACCATGAGAAATTGCTAGAAAGCTTTCTAGACTTGCTGCTGCTGACGTAGCAACACTGTGCAGTGAGCTGGCACACTAGCAAGCAAGCAGGTGCAAGAAACCGCAAGGGTTACGCTAGGGAGACACTCATAAGTCTCATAAGGCTCAATTGCTTAGTAATGCAAAGAGGAATGACAGTTGACAAGTACATAGCATAAATGTTTGCCGCGGCGCACTGCGGGTGGCGCACGCAACAGCGTCAGTCTATCCTAAAACCGGCCGAAAACCAATGTTTTCGCCATAACATTGCAGGTATCCAAACGCAACGTCGTCTGAACCTAGAGATGCAGAATCTTGAGCCAGACGCTATGGCTGGTCACACGCACAGGTCCAACATTGTTCAGTGGACACATAATGCAAAACATGTTAAATGAGCTCAGAAGCTAGTCAATCGAGATACCTCTAGCGACTATGCTAAAACTGGGGAGGATCACAACAAGCACCCGGGATGTCGTGGCAGTTGCTAGTGGGTGGAGCTACCGCCCAATGTGCTTCGACGCCAATTGGGTTCGCATCAGGGAACTGCATGTGCATGGACACGGCCGAGTGGTCACAAGAAGTTGTGCAAACATATGGGGACGACACGCGTCACAACACTACGTTCGTGGCTATCACCATGTACGTGCCTGCTTTCCTTCCCCAGCTCTGTCTTCATAGCAGAAGCAGCATTTTACACCCCTGGCGTGTATGTCAGATGGCCTTTCCCCCAAAAGCGCCCCCCTCCCCCCCCC
>SZWC01019305.1:0-14185 GCA_023375785.1 Penium margaritaceum | reverse complement strand
GTGGAGGTGTGTACAGGTCTAACAGAGGAAGATATAGCAACAGCAAAGGTTTTTGTAGCAGATGCCACCTCAGCTGCTGCAGGAGATACATAGGTGGCTATGTTTCATGCAGTCACCTACTGCTGCAGGGTAAGCCTCGGGAGCATGCCCTATGCTTGTTCTAGCATGATACCATGTTACACAAGCTATTTTTGTGAAGGTGGTCGCAATAGCAGTAGGAGCATCAAGAGTAGCTGCAGTCATGGGGGTTGCCTTGGCTGCGGGTATGGGGGATGCCATAGTGTCGGCGTCAGTGGTTGGTGCGGAGTGTGCAGCATTAGCAGCAGGAAATAGGAGAGGAATTGTATGGACACTGCCAATGAACCCTACATGACGTGGGGGTGGGATTGCTTACAAGATTTCTTAGTGGATGTTGCTGAGTTGGCNCTCTCTCTCTCTCTCTTGGAGTTAGAGGCGACAAGGGCTGTCTATGGTGACACCCGCTCACATACAAGTGTGAGATGAAACCATCGCCTGAAGAAATCTCCTTGGCACACCGGTTGTCATAGCACCATGAGATGCAAAATGAAAGCACAAAACATTGTTGCAACAAAGGATGCACCTAGATATCCCCCCATGAACGTGGGGTAGAATGCAATGCACCAAGCTTCAATCAAGCCATGCATAAATACATTTTCTACACCATCAGTTTTGTTCTCTCTCGTTGCCATCACCACATGCAAAAGCAGTGATGTGCACAATGAGGGTCATTGAAACTTCATGGAGAAACATCACAATTTATACGGAAATGTAATTTTGATAGCACAGCAAAGATTTTAGTCCATTTTGGGGTTAGGAGACTACATGATAGAGGGCCTTCAAAAACTACCGTCCAGGTCGAACGTGTGAATGTTTGCCTCGACCATTTTGCCGAGTAACACCACACCACAAACAGACAGGGTCGTCACAGGGGAATGTTGTCAGCCATGTATTATGAACCTAGTGTCTTTGCACATGTTCGGCATCCAGCAAGTGAGAGGGGAGTGACGTAAAGGAAGCTCCTTTGCACCACTGTTCTCTTATCTTGCTCCATAGTTCAAATGGAAAACACATTTTCTACAAAGAAGGTGCTAGACTACAAGCAAGACAATGTAATTGTGCTTCGAATGAATAGGAGGATATTCAAGGATCATTGTTGACCATGAGACGGTCCATACTACAGATACCCAGAATTCCTCAACAATGATGATGAATGTTGTATCCACCGAGTCCGGGGAGGCTGGTTGGTTTGCAAGCACTAATGCGCAGGCGTTGTTCAAGTCCACATTGATGAACAAAGAGTGTACTTCCATTTTCTTGTTTCTTCTCCTTCATAGCAAATTTGGTTGTTGTCTTTGTCATTTCCTCTTTGTGATAGTACTGTTGCAAGTCTTCAAATTTCCTAACTCTCCAAAACACGTTTAGGAGCTCCTTCAAGGTGATTCACGGGTCAAGTCAATGCAAAATAAAGTCAAAAGAAAACGCACACCACCAATCAAATCGATACATACACTGTACTGAGTGATACATCATAATCTAAACTTTATGATAGCTTTTGATTCACTTTGTTGTTCCACAAATCATGAAATACACATCCATAAAGAAACACGGGTATTCTTTCTACAGTTGTTATGTCTTGGTTGTACTCACAACTTTTGTGAAGCAACCCGCAGTAATGGTTGATGTGACAAGGCTCGTCCTTCTTTTGGGATAATCAGGACTTTTGATAATTTCTGAGGACATCTGAATATCATTTCCGATCTTGTTTAGAACCAATCTCGTAGTTGTGTTTGAACCCACTCTATAGTGGACGCAAGAAGCAATGTGGAGGAGCAAACAAGCAAACTAGTCAGCAAGAATTAGAGCGGAGAGCACGCCATCACTAGGGGATTATTTCAACACCGGGCCAACTTTTCCTCATTTTCATGTTGCTCTCTGGCCTCCTCATGCACAATCACCTAATCGTCAAACAAATTTCATCACTGCCTCTACCAAGCACCCACATCAACTTCCAGCCCAGAGGCCTGCCATCAACATCTCCAAATGGACACTATAGGGTCTCTCTGTATGGCCATGGAAATGTAGCAGCAAAAAATCTCAAAACAAGGAGTATGCAACCTAGAAGGCGCATGCATTAGCGCGACATGACAGCTATCTCTTTGCATTGTCCGTATCCAAAGTTATCACAAATGAAATTCACATCCAGGATTACAACGTGGCCATCCGATTGAATCAACACATATATTTGGAAGCCAAATGACCATTTGGATGGCTTTCACGTCCCACTCATGTTATCATTCGCTCTGACTGAACATGAATGACAAGAAAGATTCGCAAATCAAAGTAGTACTTGGAGCAACAAAGGAGAATGAAGCACGTGAATGGGTCGTCACTGTACCATTGATGCTCTACACATGGCCACCGTTAGGCGGATAACTATATCAATAAAAAATGGATTTCCTTTGACATCGTGATCCCAAGCTGGCAAGATTTCATGATGTTCCTGCCACAAAACATATTGGAGTCCCTTTTCATGTTAGTCAATGGAATGATGAATCTGTGACCATGAGATGAATTTGATGGTTGAACTCTAATTGATCAACCCAAAGTGTGGTTTTAAGACTTAGAAAGAAGTCCTGGGAAAATGTGACGTGCTTGCAATCCGTGCAAATCAGTTTCCCACCATCACTATGGCCCTTAACCCTCTTGGCCAACATCATGTGGCTATGTTTGAACTAAAGGAAGATTAGTATCATACAACAAATCCCACAACCATCATGAAATTGGACAAATTCTGCCTCCTGCACGTTGGCATGCCTAGAGGTATGTGTGCCTCCCTGTCCTCCTTGGCACATGTTGTCAACCTTTTGGCATGTAAGAAATGGAGTATGTGCCATCCAAGTGCTAAGCTACTACCCACATGATCTCCATCCATATCGTGGAGAGGAAAACCATCCCAACACTGCTCCCCATTTGGCTATATGTGAGAATGTGAGAGGAATCATTTGGGTACAAGGTTAGTCAGGATTGGCTAACCTTGTACCCAAATGAATCCTCTCACATTCTTGGTCTATTGCTCAAACTGACACAATCAAATCGTTTTTTTTACCATGATTCCCTTACATGGAAGCTATAGAAAGCACACTGTCCATCGTAAAGGAGTTTGCTTTAGCTGCATAAGTGATTGCTCCTCACTCTGGTAAGCGGAGCAGAAAATTGCTTAACAAAATGGATTTAACGGGAAATAATCCGTGTCTAAAGCTCCAAACATGACATCTCCCTGAAAAGGAGAAACCTACCACCAAGAGGGCAAGGATGACACTACAGGTCTGTCTGTGATTGAACTAGATTTCTCTGAAACATTTCAGTGACCTTTCTTCAGCCTGCTCACTCAATCTAACTTCTTTTCTGGTCAGGTTGAACACCCCCAATGCGATTAAAGTTAGTCCTAGATATGGATCCACGTCTCAGGGCACTGGTTTGCCTATGGTGAACCCCGGACACAGGCCCTCTCCACATAATCCAAGCACAGTCCTGGTGACTGCACACTTCCCCGAATAAACATGAAAATCCCGTAAACAACAACCATTGGTTCCCCCAGACCAGGTGCCTCTCTTTTGCATGCATTCCTCGCCGGTGCTCCATGTCCCATGCAATATTAAAACAATGTTGGACTGTCCGAAGGACCATCAACTTCTGCTCTGCGTATTGACATTATTGTCTCTGCCATTTTTGTGTATTTATTTCTCACTCTATGTCTGTTGTGCTCTTCCCTCCCATCCTGACAACCAGCAGCGTGTACTCAGCAAACTCCTCTAAAGAATGTTTTGATGAAGGGCATAATCTCCATGCCCAGAAAATCAACAAAGAAGCCAGGAGATAGACACTTCCCATTGGTGTAGAGCCCAAAGGAGACGATGGAATGGATTTAGATCTCATCCACTTGGTTGATGAACTGACATGTGGTAGGCATGGGCACATGTGGTGGAGACGTTAGTGCCGGCAACTAAGCTAGATGACCTGTAGAAGGAGTTGGAGGCATTTCAACATGGACAAGTGCCTTTGGAGGTCGTACCCCTCACCACAAAGCAGCTAACAAACAAGGCATGTGCAGTAGTGGCCCGGGTCTCAGTTTGAGAGCCACCAAGAAACCATTACCAAACAGTTGCCAAATTCAGAAAATGTGAACGGCTACATCGGTCACGCATCAAAATGACTGGATGGCCGTTCATGTCAGTTTATTTATTCAAAAAGTCTAATCAGGCTTGAGCTTCCAATGGTCAGGAAGTAGATAGGGTCGAAACCTGGTCATCTATCCACGATCCATCACCTCGCATGAGGACCGAGCCAATGGCACGAGTACCAGGCCAATAGATTCTTATATCCCTCACGTACAAGAGTCCCTCCACCTCAAGAGTGGGCATTTCTGTTCTACATTTATGGCCCACCGCACGGTGACTTCATGATGTTTCCAAAGTTTGGTTGAGGGCATTTTGACTAACTGTCATGAGCTTCGGTATCCAGTTTCCAAAGTTTCTGACAACTCAGACTACTTTCCAAAATGGTTGAACAAAAGCGTCGCAAACCATGCCAATTTTTCGATATCTTTTTATCAACTTCTTGGTGATATCTGAAATTTATGAAGAAACATCGAGATAATCTCAAAGCCCTCCAACTTCTTGGCATCATTTCTTAAATCGACCAGTCACAGTGCGACTTTGCACGCGTTGCTCAACTCAAACGCCGATGTCCGACTTATGCCTCATTCTAATTCGCAATATTATATATTTGTTTACGACACACTCTCCACTGGTCATTGGAGTACACTTACTGCTCAATACCAATCATTCATTTTCCCCAAAATTCTGAATAGTCTTTTCTCCCGTAGCTCATCCTTGTGAACCACCTACGTTCCACATTACGCATCACCACATATAACAACATAGCAGCGCTAGAGGGACAACCAATGCATGAACTACCTGGTGACAATCTCGCATGAGTTCTTGGTGCATCCCTGCCATTGAAGAAATCACAGAGGTTATGACGACATTGGTGAATAGAAGAAGTGTACACTGCGGCGAGCAACAGTTCCCAACGAGTACGCCGGTGATAGCGGATTTGTAGGATGCAAACAACGATGCTCTCAAGGCAAACCAGGCAGCAACGACAACTTTCGTGGTGAATTAATTTGCACTAACAAATACCTGTACCCATCGGGCTCGGCAAGCCATTCACCCCCATCTCAGCTTGTTCGATTGACATCTGGGATGATGGGAGGCACCGATCAACAAGCACGAATCAACAAATACCTGTACCAAAAATTGTCGAGACTCAAGAGCCCCAACAACCATTTGCTCCAACATCTCAACATAGCGATGGAGGAGCTTTGAATTTCTTGCTTCGACAATGCAATGGTTACCGAGAGAAATAGGTAGCTCTCGAGTGAACCCCAAATTTGACCGGCACTCCCTAAGTCGTTCGATCCTGTTAACTCCACGAAGCCAATGGTCAGGATGTGGCTGATAAGTTTGAAGGTGTACTTCACCCCTGCTGAGTTCAACAACAAGAAAAAGAAAAGCGACTCTGAGACCTCGCTTTTATGTTGCATGGCTTTGAGTCGGCGGTTGGATCTAAAGGCCATGCAACGAGAGTAGGAGACTGACAGAGCTACATTGACGGTTCTCACAACCACTCTCATGTTGTCTACAACAGGTGTACTACCTCTCAAGCAGATCAATACGATGTGGCATGACTCTCTCATGCCACAAAAAATGTGGAGTGACTTCTCGCGAATACGCTTGCTTGACTTAGGAAGCTGAAGGAGATGTTTGACACACGGTACATACTCCAATGTTTGCGTTAGCACTCCAAGGTGGCAGAATACACTCAATGCTTCCATGAAACTGTCACCAACAGTGACCATGTCCCCAGAGATGCATGTTTCTACTGCAGCAACTGCCTAACGTGAGGTATTCTGTGAGAAATTGCCCTCTTTGGCATCCAAGATGACATTCTGAGAACGATCATAGCAGCCAACCGCACCGACAACGACCACTACAGTGCTCGGATGCAGGAATCCAATGGCTCGCGACCCCAAAGCCACATTCCTTATCGTGGTGGAAGAAATTCGCAGTCCGCAAAAACCTCATCTCCAATGGGAATCGACACCATCAATCAACACAACCATTTATTTTTCTCGACCTGTAGAAACCTGGTCACAATTTGAGAGACTGCCAAAAGTGGCCACAATAGGCCAAAAATGGAGGGAAGCTGTAGGAAAAGAGTGAGGAATCAAAAAAGCACACAGGGCTGGAGGAGGCAGCTAGGTTCCTGTCCGGTCGAAAAGACTGCACCGTCCGATAGCACATGTGAGCGGCACACATCACTGCAGACGAGGGTCCATGAGGACAACCAGCCGACAGTACTACTACGAGTGCAATTGATGGGTTCTAAAAGTCGCAAAACGGTACCGGCGCTACTCAATGGTGGAGTTTCTCATAGTGTTGGCAATGACACGGTTTTGAAGCTGGGTTTGTAGACCGGACCAAGAGTTTTCAAAGGGAAAACCATCGAACGACGACTACAAAACCCTTGACTTCATGAATCATTTTGGCTACAAATTAGAGATCTACACAAAACAACGGTCCAGAGGACTTCCCCAATGAGTGACCACAAAATCAACCTCGAGGGAGATTTCATGTATCGACACAATCCACGGATTGAATAGAGCGATGGATTAGTATACAACAACATTTATGGAAAAAGGTGACAATTGCCTCTAACAAAGTGACCCACAACGCAACAAAAGATACGGAAGCACCAGAGGTGGAAGCTTCAGAGGAAATTTTTACGGTCACAGAATTCCAACATATGTCATCAAACGTGGCCAAGCGATACTTGAAACATGGGGCTCAAGCATTGCCAGTCCATGTGGGAACTGGAGAAGTGGAGGAAATCCCCGGTGTAGAACCACCACCAACAGTATCGACACCGAAGAAGTTCACAGTTGTACCGCAAGAGTTTGCGGAGCTCATTGAGGAGTTTGAAGGGGTTTTCCCCAATGAACTACCCCACGAGTTGCCACCATAGTGCAACAAAATCTTAAGATAGACCTGAAGCCAGGATGCAGATCAATGGTGTAGGGGACATACCGGATGAGCAATCGCGAGGTGACCGAACTCAAGAAATAAAGTTGCTAGACAAGATGCTTGGGCAGGGGTTCATCCTTGAGAGATGCTCTGACCTTGGTTCCTCCCTTATGATTAGTAGATCCAGTAGTGGATTACATGATGGCCACTGGTGCGTTGTATCAAGCTGTTAGTGTCGTCCTCCTCAAAGACAATGGAGGTGGAGAACAACCGATTGTGAACATGTGAAGAAAACTATGCAGGCAAAAACTCAGCTATGGGTGCCTGAGAAAGAGATGCTAGCGGTTGTGCACGCATTCTAGACACGGTGGTGCTACTTGGAATGCCGGCAATGCATCCTCCACAACGACCATCACGCCATGAAATATCTCAAGATACAACCAAACGTGAGCTGTTAGAAAACTCGATGGATGGAGTTCTTTGAGTACAAAATTGTCTATGACGTCGAGCACCGGCCATCGGAAACTGACACGCTTAAAGCAGCGAACATAAAACGTTGATGAATGTATTAAAACATTATCGGTTTCGTCCTAATAATGTCATCTTGTTGTCGTAATCTGTCATGGAGGTTTTGGGCAGGACCTGCTCCGGAACAATACACAGCTAGAAAACACTCACGATTCAGATGTAGCATTTCGAACAAAAAATGAGTCGGAACATGTCTGAAATGGACCCGCCACATTATTGGCGGTGTATACAAGATACCAGAAAAATGTTGCATAAAACCGCACACCCCCTACTAGTCTTGATGTTCGATATCGATGTCTTTTTGTCGGGATGTTTTTGTCCATGATCAATTTTTTGCTGGATTTGAGGTACCACAAAAACAATTTGAAAAAAAATAAATTATGGTTTCACCAGTGACATTTTGTCACGGGATTGCCTGTTTTCCCGTTTCGCGATCAGTGGGCCAAAGGTAAAAGCATTCCCGGTTTTTCATCAGAAACAACTCAACCTCATGTGCAGAAGGCATGGTCTGGTGATTAACGGCACCGAATCATGCCAAGCACACTCTTGGCATGATTCAGTGCCAAGAGTGAACCACATGGTGGCGGCAGGTGGCATGGCAGATCGCCTGCGTATTCACTTGATCTGTCTGGCCAAACCCGACAAATTTGGAATGTAGCAGGCACTACACACCGTTCATGTCTGGAAGGCGATGGTTGCAGGTCAAATTTAAAGTTCTACAGCGGACCTGACCTAGCCCGTTTGTCGAATACAACGTACCACCTGGTCAAATTTAAGGAATCCAGAGCCGGATTGGCTCCCTTTTAGCCACGCACTGAGACTTGTGCTTCCCAAATATCCACTATTTAGACAAAACGACCATACTATCCACTCATCTTAACTGGTGACAGCATTTTCCACAATGTGCGAATAGTAAGTAACCGTGTATGCGGTATCCACTCTTGAGGGAACATGACTAGATTACTGGTATTCTAAGCAGATTGTGTCACGTGTGTGGATGTTCTTGGCATAATGTTTTTGCATTCCGTGAATTCTTTCCATCTTTGGTTCTACTAAGAGTTGCGTGCAAAGTTAAGGTGAATTCGACGATAGAACTGAAGTGTCAACGCACGTCTTTACGTTTCGTCAACGTAAAGTAGTGTGCTCAAAACTAGTTTACTGCAGTAGTGTCGCCGAATGCTCGCGTAGAATATGGAGGGTATGTTTTTGTTAGCAAAGGGCGTCATCTTTGCAAAACGACGACACACTATCTCCACCACCGCCTATAATACGAATCACGATTGTGCATGCTTGTGAATTACCGACTTGTGAATTGCAAAAGGGGTCTCAATCTTACGTAGGGCGACGATGACGGTTGCCACACGCATGTTAAGTCGGCAGATCTTGGTTGTTGTCTGTCACATCCGGAGTTTGGTCCCATGCCTCCGCCAACGACACTGCAGAATGCGAGATGAGAGCCACGTCGGCACATAGTGGGTGTGTGCTCCCACACTCAGAGAACCAGCCCAAGTTTCGATGCTCCTTACGACGGCGACCGTTAGTAGCAGCAGAGGACATAATGTCCCGCGTTTCACCATGGTGCATGCCATAGACAATGTAGATTATCCCCTTCGTCCACCGTGTGCGCCACTTGTAAGCCATGGCAAACATGTCATTTCATTTTTTAGCCCTCCACTTCTCATGCGATCCCGCTCACCATGGCATTCGTGCTCGTCCTGAACTCTGATAAGTGGGTATGATGGTAACAATTCTGACCGTTACGTGGGTAGAATGCATAGTAGCATGCATGTTATTGCATGCTTTACCCACGTGGGGTGTTATGGATCCATCGTTTTCTGCTTCTACATTCCCCCAAAAGTCCCCGTCGATAGCTTCAACAAGGAGGAGGAACGTTGTGAGTCCCAAGGGTACATGAACGAGATTGTTTTTGACGACTTCAAAGAGGCCTGAGAGGTCGAGCACCTACATAACTCCACGCTCTCTAGAGCGTGGAAAACACTCTGTGATGAGGTTGAACGGTGGCTCCCGTGTTTGCACGTCCCGTCCCCCGTCCGCGGGTGGGTTAAACTCGTCAAGATCGCCATGGCATGAATGTTGACTAGGTTGCATTTGCTACTCCATCTAAGTACGGTGCAACTGTGTGATTGTTATTGCTGTTTACGTCATACGCCAGTACTTCTACGCACTTCTAAACTCTTGACCAATTCTCTTGAGTGCAGGATCGTCTGATGACGAGCATATGCCCCCCCTCCCGACGGACTTCTGGGATGCCGGCACAAAGAAGAAGGACACCAAGCACAGGAAGCGTCCTCGACAGGACTCCCCTCAAAATTTCCCCGGAGGCAATTCCTTTGGCAACATGGACGCTTGCCGCAAGACGGTCCACGGCTATGTGGTGCCCGCACACATGGGGGTCACCTATGTGAGAAATGAACCGTCATGGCTAGAGGCGTGGTACACACATTGGAGATAGGTGGGCTACGCGTGGCAACAGAAGGCGTGGTGGCAGCCGGAAACCCAAGGTAAAGTTTTTTTTTTCAAGGGAGGGCCACAAGTGCAGTAGGATGGGCACTAAATGAGACCCATCGCGGAAGGCCGCGTGGGTGCTATGACACATTGAGACCAGGGTGACCAAGGAGCCATGTACCTCCTCAAAGGCTCTCTGATAGATTGTGGAGGCGTGCGCTGGTGAGTGGTCCGCCTACCATGCCATTCACCAGGCAAAGAAGAAGGCTCTCACCAACCTCATGGATGAGAAGAGCCACTTGCGGGGACTTTTCCCTGCATATGCCGTTGTAGTAATTATTGTGCATTCCTTCACCGTGTGTCCATGCTATGCTTGTTATGTGTTTGTATGAAGTCGTGTCCTGTTCTATGTTTGTGACTCTTGCTTGTAGTTGAAGAAGGTTCACCCATCTACCGTGGCTGTCGTAGAGCGGGACAAGCAACAACTCTTCCGACGTGCGTTTATGGCCCCCGGTGCCTGCCGAAACAGGTGGCAGTATGTACAGCGGTTGCTGTGCATGGATGGCACATTCTTATAAAATGGCTTCAAGCAAGTGCTGGTACTAGCATAGTACTGGGACGCCAAAAACCATGCGGTGCCCATGGCGTGTGCAATAAGCCCACAAGAATACAAGGAAATTTGGGATTGGTTTTGCCAGCGTCTTGTAGAGGCGTACCCGATAGCTAGGCCCAACGGAACGGCGATCATCAGTGGTATAGATGCATGACTCATCACCGCCATCAAGCGTCAGTTGCCAGGTGCTGTTCACACCTCCTACGGGTTGCCCTTGCGAGAGAACATGAAGTCAGAGGCAGGAACAACAGCTGCCGACAACATGTGGAGGCTGGCTTACGCCTTCATGTAGAACGAGTCCGAGCCTGCACGTGATGAGCTTGGCTGGACGTCAGACAACGACTACAAGTACCTCTTTGGTGGAGGCGAGGATCCCAGGCTGCCTCTAGACGCGTCTCCAGTGTCCTGTGCTATGTGGCGGTCACATGACGTCAAACGCGATGGAGTCCCTCAACGCACGCCTGATGGACATTCGCCACTTGTACCTGTTCCACTGTTTTGCACAGATCTACCCGTCTATGCAGATACCCTTAGTGGAGCGTCAACGTGCCACCCATGAATGCGACAGCCGCTATGCACCTGTGGTGGATGCCAAGCTACAGCACTACATTGAACACACAAAGGAGTACCATGTGATGAGGCACGACGACCTCATGGGCACCGTCACGGGCCCCATGAGCCTCGCGGGTCGGGAAGTCGATGTGAACGCAAAAAGGTTCTCGTGCGGGCAGTGGAAAAAGTATGGGTACCCATGCCAGCACGCTGTGGTGGCGATGTTGGACGAAGGTGTCAATCCTGAGCTGTTCACTGACATACACCTGATGTAGATGGCTTGGCGCTGTATGTATAGGACACCCATGCCGGGAGTCAACCTCCGTGAGCTTCAGTACGCCATGCATGGGTGGGACTAGTCGGGTGTAAAGCGCTCTCATGGATGTCCACGCTGTAAGCGCATGGACAGGGAGACCCAGCGTAAGTAGGAGCGCATTTGCTCCAAATGCGGCCAAAAAGGACACCCCCTGATTCTGCAAGAACCCACTGGCACTATCACCAGCAACAACGGCCGCCGCTTGTACAAGAGAGCTGACTGTAAGTGCCTGTGGTCGTGAGACAACGGGAGTTGAGCTTGTTGCCGCTGCCGTTGCACCGACAGCAGATGGTGGTGCTGAGGACGCGGGTTGTGGACCTGAAGGCGTGCAGGGTGGTAGTGGTGGTGGTGTGGGTGGTGTTAGTGATGAGGGACAAGTCGTGCAAGGTGGTGGTGGCGGTGATGCACAAGGCGTGCAAGGTGGTGCTGGCAGGGAAGCAGACGGCATTGAAGGTGGTGCAACTGATGTACCAGAGCTCGCATGCGATGCTGCTAGCGATGGTACTAGGGGTGGCTCTGGTGGGGGTGTTGAGCGCTTGTGCGGTGCTACTAGTGGTGGGACCTCCAGTGCTATTGGTAGTGTGGCTAGCGTATTGATACTTTTGTTGGCATGCCAAAACTAGAGGCGGAAGATGACGTGCTGCACGCCTTTCAAGACGTGCCAGGGGGATTGTCGGAAGCCCCCTAAAAGGACATGCAGGCAGCGCCCCCCAGAGGTGCAGGTAGCGGAGGAAGTGGTGTTGCGCGTGGTGCAAGGGGAGGTGTAGGGTACAAATAGTGCTCTGGGCAACACTGCTGGCAGTGGGGAACCCGATGGTGCTGAAGGCATGGTCATCATGACTTCGCAGGTGGCCATCCGCATCCTGATGATGCGGATGACTCAACCACACTTTTCAAGAGAAAAGTGTGGGAGAGCACCTGTTGGGATCAAGGAGGAGTGGGGGCAAAGAGCTTTCACATGAATGTGTAATGGGGATTCCCCACCCTTGTACAACAATATCTCGAGATTTTGTTGTTTATAGAGTTTCAGCTCCTAGCTGCTTTTGTGGTGCTTCGAGCTCGTCATTTTCATTCAAACCTTAGGTTCCTAGAGCAGGTGATCCTAGCTTCGATGGCGAGGCTATCAATTGCATGGATTGTTGGGAACATGCGGTGGTTGCATTCAGCACAGCAAGGTATGCTTTCTTCATGTTGGATCACATTGGAGAGACTTTATGGATGACTTTAGATGTCTGTTACTTTTCTCGTGTGTGAGGTGTACATGATTTTGCGACATATGTTGGTCGTGGGTGCTATATCCTCGAAGTACTCTTCTCGTCTCGTCTTGACTAGTTCATGACACATTTGATCACAACTTCAAAGCAAACCATTCCCCTTGAATACTACACATCAGTGACATATGTGATTGCTTTTCCTTTCGTAGCAAAAATGGACGTGGGGATTCGAACTATTTTTTTTTTGTGGGAAAATGGAAGGTAAATAGTTGCATTATGGTTGTGCATGTGTAAAGCTTTTATTCGACATGTGATCCTGTAAAGAAATAATATCTTTCTTTAATACATAAAATTTGATTTATTCTACTTGTTTTAATTTTCATTTGTAATAAAAGCTAAGTTTTATCCACCTGATCTGTGATACCCAGGTTCACCTGAAATTCTCGTATCAGAATGCCAGCGTGCCAGAGAGGGAGTGCCAGCTTTACCCAACGTTGTTAAGGGAGCTCACCAGTCGTGTTCTGCTCAAATACCTGCTCGAGTAAAGTGGATCCAGGCCACGCCAGGACCAGCCCCATCTTGCGTGTCACGCATTCAATTCATCGTCACCTGGGCCCAAGTCCGCAGGAAAAAAGGCACACGTGTTCTTGGGACCACACTGTCTTCCCTGGGCAATGCAGGATCTCTTCGCTTTACATTTGAATCCATAATAAAATGGAATGCGAACAACTTGTGCGTGCACCTCCTGCTCCGATACTTTCGTGGCACATGTGGGCGTCCAATCGATGGCCAATGTTTCTAATTGCCAACTTCAACCAATTACATTTAGGGCTGCACGCCCGCCAGGGCCCTAGGGCCACGCTACGAGGTCTTTTCGGACATAGAGCTAGTGGATCGGCCACCCCGTCCGTCCGCAACACTCCAATGGCCCTTCAGTCACCGGATATCGGCCCCCTCCCTATCGCACGGTTGAGCGCTCCCCATCGTCGAACCCATCTGGGTAATCCGGACGCATGGACAGTTGGGCAGTATATCGCTTGCTTCCAAGTCTCGAAATAAGACGTTCGCCAAGCTGTAAGATCAGCATGACCAGCTGTGATGCGCTAACAGTTCCGAATGGTCCCCACAGGCTGGCCATCGCAAATGGGGCCGCCGGACCATGCCGCCAGCAGGAGAAGCCTGCGGAGGAAATGCCATCGTGCTTCATTGAGTTGTCTCGTAGCACTAGTATTCACATCCGCCTCCCATCCATCGTCTCTGCTCGGCGCATTCCCTCTGTACTCGGCACTCCGTTCCGCACCACGCTTCCGGACGCTGCATTCGCTTCTGCAAATTCCTGGTCTCCGACTAAGCCGGGAGGAAGTCGCTCACTGCGAAGTGCAGTTCTTGC
>SZWC01019304.1:33259-52367 GCA_023375785.1 Penium margaritaceum | reverse complement strand
TCCACAGCATAAACACTTGTCGCGACGGACGACGAGTGTGGTATGCGACAGTGCAAGATCTGTCCTAAAACCAGCCTAAAAACACTGTTTTGGCTGTAACTCTGCGTAGACAAATCAGAACGCTACGTCGTCTGAAGCTAGAGATGCAGAATCTCGAGCAGGACGCTACGATTGGTCACACGCATATGTCCGGCACCAATCGATGGACAAACAATGCAAAACATGCAAATCAGACTCAAGAGCCAGTCCACCGAGAAAACTCTAGCGTCTGCAGAAAAACTGCAAAGCACCCTGGCAAGCACCTAGGGCGTCGTGGCAGCTCTCTGGCAGATGCTGGTGGATGGAGCCACCACTCGTCGGTGCTCCGAAGCTAGCTGCGTCCGCATCAAGGATAGGCTGCAGAAAAATTGCAGTAGGTCCGAGACAGCATCCACGACGCTGGGGCAGTCGTCGGTGAGCTCTAAATGGGTGGTCCACCACCTGCCGACGCACGGGTGCCTCCGGGGTCCACATCGGGAACCATGTCATCGCGCTCTCTTGTACCGCTGCTCTCCTGGCCATCGCTCGTGACGAGTGGAAGCCATACACACCAGTACTCCCCCTGGCTGGTAGACCTGTCAACATAACGATGTCTCAGCGAAGTAAAGAAAGGATGGCTTAGGTAACCAATCATAGCTAGCACTGATCAAGCATACCATAGCACAGGGTCTCCTCGTGACAATGGTGCATCCCACAAAGTTCCTGGGTCTTGACCATGCAAGAAGCCAATTACACACCTTCGTGTCAAACATCATGCAAGAGAGATAGAGAAACAAGGTCTCCTCGTGACCCCGGAAAATGTCTCTTGGTGTCCGGGTCTCGACCACATCATGCATGGATCATACATAACACATGTAGGCAATGGGTCTCCACGTCACATCGGTAGAACTCACCAGGTGCATGGGTCTCGACCAGCATAACCTCAACCCTAGCGTCGTGCCGCACCCCAAGTAACCTCGCTGTCCTCAAAAGAGAGTCAGGCCAAAGCCCATACACCAACACCCCCCCTGGGCTTCAGAGGCTGACAACACGAGCAAATTTGATGGCTGCTCCCAACACAATCCCTGAGGAGGGAGCATGGCTCCCCCGTGGCCACATACCCCTACACTACAATGGCAAGGTTGCCGTCTTCACTGGCGTTGTCGTTGTTGGCGTCGTCGTCGCAATCATCGTCACTGCTGTCGTCATGTGCTGATGTGATTGGCGCAGCACTGAGGGCCTCCTCCAAGACAACCGCTTGCTATATGGCCTCCAACTGTTGAGCTGGATATCGCCTCGCGGCCTCCGCAGCGTCGAGGCCCGTGTGGAGCTCGACGAGCTCTGACGCGGCACCTGACCGGGTGGCTACATCTTTGGCATGTAGGCGATCAGTTGTAGAATGGACCTGACGGTGGACCTCGTTCATATGCGTGTCGGCACGAGTCAGAGCCTCCTGCAGCCTCGCGGTCTCACCCTGTAGGAAAGAGTGGAGCTACGCCTACTCGTCGCACAAGTCGACGTCCTCTGCGTCACTCGTCGACCTAAGTGCCACTAGGCCACGAGGTGCTGGTAGAGCATGAGCGCAAGACAATGAGTCACCACGTAAGTCATTTGGGGTTGTAAGAACAACTGCTGTAAAGGCACCTACTGCTCGTAACACACCTGTCTCTCGGTCGTCAGCTGCTGACCGCACGTCGCCATGGGTAGGTACACCTGCATCCGTGGCGATGTCGCGGTCATCAAAGGTGCGGTTAGTGCTGTGGTGCTCCTTACAACCCCTAGTCCATAGCCCATCGTCCACATGCTGCTCGAGATCCGCCTGTCTCAGACCTGCATGTTGTAGAGACCACGCAGCTGCCTCAAGGCACCTGTGTACATCCTCCACACACTCCATGATAGCTTGTCGTGCTGGAGCAATCGCGGTATAACGGTGGCTGTTGGCCTCCTGGAGCTCGACCACGAGACTCTGCACGTGTGCCTCCACTCCAGCCATGGCTGCCTTCTGAGCGTCCATCGCGGAGCTCAGGTGCTCGGCGTAGTCTCTCGTTGTGGCTGTTTCGTTGGCTGGAATCGCCATGGTGTCCACAACACTTGTCAAAGAAGCCCTCAGCCGGAGATCCGCAGCTTGCTCTGCATCCTCGACCGTGGCTGCTGCCAACTCATCAGGAGCCGCCGACGTATCACACACACAAACGTCTGCCGTCGTATTGGGGTCATCCTGTACTCGTACTATAGCCATAACAAATACGGTAGTATGCTAGGCCTCTACGTCTGTCACCAACTCCGTGTCTGACGAATCCCCCATGTACCACTTGTCTGTTGATTCCTATGTACATACATTGCTTGTGGCCATGAGTACGCAGGACACATTGGTCCCAGGAGTGGAGGCGACACACCGTGAGTGTACTACATCCCGATGTTTGCGCCCGTGCGTGCTCGTCTCCACCCTGGCCACGTGGCCTGTTGACTCCCTCTACTTGGCTGCTCACTTGGCTGACCTATCGTAGAAGTATTGTTCTGTGACCTCTTTGAGACCTAGATTAGTCCCTCCATTGGAGACATGTTTGGAGACAATTATATGCTTGTCTGTAATTTGTTTTTGCTGATATACCCCGGGTTATCCGTGTTTGGAAACCCAAAGTCGAGGGGGTGTGCGAGGGCTTTGCCGTCGCACTTTGCAGTGTGCCGGCGAGCTTCGCTCCCCGGCCGCTGGGTGAGGATCGACTAGCGATCCTCATCCATAAGAGGGGGTACTCCCCTTACTCCCACACTTCTGTTCCAAATCCATGGCCGCCCCACGTTTTTGACCCTAGCTTACTCTCTAGTGGACCATTTTCCATGAAACAAGTTTCAAATCGTTCTTTAGACGACTCTCATGGTATCGGAGCGGGTTCGCGGGCCTAAAAAGGATGAGACAGAGGGGCGGATCTCGAAGTAGGGGGCGGCCAGATTTGCGCACATAGAGGACCACGTGTGCCTGGAGCCGACGGTAGCTCTACGACGGGTATAGGGGCATCAAACACGTCCCTTAGATGCCCCACAGACAGCGCATGAGGCGCTGAGGGGGCGAAGCCATTTGCAATTCATTTGGTGGCCGCGGGACAGCGGCACCAACCTACTAGACATCCCAAGGGTCACCCAAATAGGGAGGGACCACTCAGGTGGGGTAGGAAAGGGCAAGGGAAGGGACTGGGGGTCGGTTGCAGGTACCCAAGCAGTCCTACTGGTGATTTTCCAGAGCCTAGGGCTCTCATCCGAAAACTGGGCCCAAAGTGGGCCCGATGAATTGCTGCCGAAATTTTCTTGATCGGCAGGAGGGTCATCTAGTCAAGACCAGCACCCTCGGTAGTGAGAATGTCGAGCGCCGGAGGTAGTGTTGCTGGTGGGAGGGTCGATGGGGCTCAAGGAGGAGATGGAGGTGAACCCTCGGCCATGACCCTCACGGCCGCCGCGATGGCACAACTGGGTTTAGAATCACTAGATCTGTCACTGCCACAGCTGGGGACGAGGGACTTCCTAGCCTGGAAGGACTTGTTCCTTGATTGGTCTGCCGAGAATGGCCTGGAGGTCTACTATCTCCAGCCGCCTCCCGATACTGCTGAACCACAAATCCTCCTTCGTGCATTAAATGCACTCTACCGCGCGCTCCCGGACTCGCAGTCATACGCCCTACGCGAGTAAAGCTTTGGGGGCAAGGGAGCAGACCCTGCCGACTCCTGCACGGGCGACCCTCGACCGCATGAGGCGTGGAAGCACTTGACCATTCGGTAGGAGGAATAGGGCATGACCCTCATCAAGACCCTGCGAGACAAGTTGTGTAACCTCTTCCCCAAGTCTGGAGCACCCGTAGCAGAATTTTGGGATGAGGCCATGGAAATTCGGCGTTGTGTACTTGGGCTTGGTGCGGCATGCTCTATCCTGGAGTGGTTGGATCTCGTGCTACTACATCTAGGTGAGCAGTACAAGGACTTCCGCCATGACGTCTTCCACCGCCATCTGGTGGTGGACATCGAGGGTATTGATCTCTCCGTCATCTTCGTCCAACTCCGCAACTACGACGATGTTCTCAGAGGGGAAGCCCGCAATGTAGGGGGTGCCCCAACAGCATACGTGCATCAGAGTTCCCCGACTGGTGTAGCTCCTTCCACCCATCTGACACACACACAGAGTGGGGGTAATGGTTCAGAAGGAAGAGGCACCTCAGGCGGTGGTGGTGGTGGCCGAGGGCGTGGAACTAGTGGTGGTGGCCGCGGATCTCAGAGGTGCAGTTTCTGCAACCAGGCAGGGAACTTCTGGCGTCGGTGCCCCACACTGCAGCGGTAGATGATGGAGATGAAGCAGTAGCAGCAGCAACCGCAGCGGCGTCAGTGGCAGCGGCCGCAGAAGCAGCACCAGCAACGCCCGTGGTCCCAACAGCAGCAGCGGCAGTCACACTATCCAACAGCCAGCTGAAGTGGACCATAGAGTGTAGGACACGGTGTTACCCCATCTGCATTGGTCCCCTTTGGTGCGACAATATTTGGACCGTCCATGCAAAAACCATCTGCCATACCACCAACACCTGCACCACCGACCTATCCTGGCCCATACTACATGCCGCCCTTCTTGAGCGTCCCAGTACCTGTACCAGAGTGGGCTCAGCGTGTCTACACAGACGGCCCAGGCTCAGCAACCAGCAGCTCCACCACCGGGATTTGGCTGGGCGGTTTCGCCAGAGCCTCAGTTGCCTGAGACGACTACCATCACACCTCAGCAGTTAGGTCAGAGGCGTTGTCACACCCATGTTACCACGAGCCATGCCCTTCCTATGCATGAGGGGCTGTTTGACACCGCAGCATCGCATCACATGTCCCCGCATTGTCAGCTGTTTATTTCCTTGCACGCTGTACACGGTGTGGATGTTGTGAGAACTGGATCAAGGGAGATCTTGCATGTTGAGGGTGTGGGTACCGTTGCGCTGTAGGCGCCGTAGGGTGTACTGTGGTTGACTGGTGTGCTGTATGTCCCACGGCTGAAAGTGAATCTCTTGTCTGGTGGACAACTGGACAAGCAAGCTAACATGTCCACAGTAATGCAGAAGCAGCGATGCATGCTGTATGATGCTACGGGTGAGCTGCTGGCAGATGGGCCACTGCATGTTGACATGTTGTACCGGCTCACACTCTTTCCCCTTGTACAGACACATTCACGCCAAGCCCAAGTGCACATAGTGTCTGTCACGGACTCAAAGCACACTGAGCTCATCCACTGCCGACTGGCATACGTCCATACTGAAGGCGTCGTAGACATGTTGAAGCATGAGTCTGCTCATGGCATTCGCCCAATGGATTGTACCCATGGTCTTAAGGATGGTGCATGCCTAGAGTGCCATGAAGGCAAGGCACACAGAAAAACGTTCCCTCGGTCCTATAGTGAGAGCACAACACCCCTTGCACTCGTTCATGCAGACCTCACCGGACCCATGCATGTCTCCTCTCTTCAATACAGCTCACTGTATGTGTTGACTCTCACAGATGATTACAGTCACTTTCGCTGGGCCTTCTTGCTGAAATCCAAGGCAGATGCTCTAAGAGCTATCACAGAGTGGATAGCCCTAGCAGAGCAACAGACAGGGTGTAAGCTTCTCGTACTACGAACTGACAGGGGAGGGGAATTGCGTGGAACTCTGACTGCACCCTATAAACCACAACAGAATGGGGTTGCAGAACGGTGGCACAGAACTTTGGGCGATGCACTTCGTACACTGCTCACTGAACCAGGTCTATCGTTCAGTTTTTGGGAGGAGGCAGTTAAGTACGTCACTTGGGTGTGGAATCGTGTCCCGCAAGGTCCACTGCCAAAGGCAGTGACACCTTAGGAATGCTGGTTTGGGGAGAAGGCTGACTTGAGACTGGCGCGAGTTTGGGGAACTATGGCTTGCATGTGGTTTCCTCAACCTCAACGAGAACATAAGCTTAGTCCCCGTGGGTGCTGGTGTGTGCTTGTTGGAGTTTCTCACCCCTCAAAAGCATGGCGGTTTTGGGATCCCACGAACCATGCTTTCGTTGAGAGCCGAGATGCGTCTTTCCTTGAACACATGCCGTACAAGGAGTTCCGCATGCTGCGGAAGGCACCGCCAATGCCCATCCCTGAGCATTATACCCAGTATGAGAGTATGCTTGTTTTTGTCCCCAGCCAANATAAGCTTAGTCCCCGTGGGCGCTGGTGTGCGTTTGTTGGAGTTTCTCACCCCTCAAAAGCATGGCGGTTTTGGGATCCCACGAACCATGCTTTCGTTGAGAGCCGAGATGCGTCTTTCCTTGAACACATGCCGTACAAGGAGTTCCGCATGCTGCGGAAGGCACCGCCAATGCCCATCCCTGAGCATTATACCCAGTACGTGAGTATGCCTATTTTTGTCCCCAGCCAAGCCCAACGGTCTGGCAGAACAGTGCCACAAGATCTCAGTGTAGCCTCGCCTGTGCCTATGGATCTGCTCACTCCTACAGATCTCGCAAGCACAGAATCAGGTACTCCATCGCCCCCACCCGGCCTGGAGTCCACAGAAAGGCCCACTAACGCTCAAGTGACATCAGCACAACCCGCTGAGCCCGTTCAGAGATCATTACATTCTCTGCCTCATGTTGATTACAAACAGTTCTTTCACACAGTCGGTGTCGACAACGATGAAAACTCACTAACTGAACCACTAACGGTAACAGAGGTGAGGGGGCGCGTTGATGCTCCTGAGTTGGAGAAGGCCATGACGGATGAACTGAACGCCCTCCTAGATCATGGTTTTTACCAGCTGATGCCGTTGCCACCTGGAAAAAAACCAATTGATGTCAAATGGGTGTTCAAACTAGAGTGCAACCTGGCTGGCCTGATTGAAAAACACAAAGCCAGACTGGTGGCGAAGGGGTTTCATCAAATACCAGGACAGGACTTCACTGACACCTACTCACCTGTAGGAAAGCATGGGACAGGCCGTGTATTGCTGGCAGTTGCGGCACATGAGGATTGGGACATCCACCAAATGGATGTGAAAAATGCCTTTCTCAATGGTCCTCTTGAAGAGGAAATCTACGTAAAACAACCAGAATGCTTTGATGACGGCACGGACAGGGTATGGTTGCTGTTAAAGGCCCTCTACGGTCTCAAACATGCCCCAAGATGCTGGAACAAAGAAATCCATCGCACACACGAGCATTGTGGGTTTACACAAAGCATCTGCGATCCTTCTTTGTTTCTGCGCTGGGAGGGCGGTGCTCCAATTGCCCTGCTTGTCTACGTGGATGAGCTGTTGATCTTGTCTCCCTCATCCAAACTCATAGCACAAACCAAAGCACTGCTCACTGCGCACTTCCGCATGACAGATTTGGGTGAAGCACAGAATATTCTTGGCATGACCATAGTCAGGAACAGGCCAGCGCGCACACTTGCCTTGCATCAAGGACAGTTCATCGCACATCTCACCGCACGGTTCGAACACCTAGTGCAACATCTATCGCTACAACATTCCCCCATGAGCCCAGATGTCTATGCTCACTTGCTGGACGCACGGACAACGGACTATGGACCGGCAACTGATCCTACAGTGTACCGACAGATCACGGGCAGCTTGTCATACTTGGCCACCACAACACGACCAGATATCTTGTGTGCTGTCAACATGCTTGCCCAGTTCAGCCAACAACCCTGCAGCATGCATCAAAAGGCATTGCTCAAGCTTCTGTGCTATGAGTTGGACACAGCTGAGCTTGGACTGGTGTTTGCTTCGATTTTGGATCCAATGCTTGATGAATTTTGTGACAGCGACTATGCTCGTGATCGTGCAGCCCGCAGCCGGGGTGGTTACGTGTTTTGGGTGTGGGGCACTGCTGTGTCGTGGCGCAGTGCAAAGCAATCGTGTTTGGCACGCAACGTTGCTGAAGCTGAGCACATGGCATTGGGCGAGGCGGCGTATGAGGGCATTTGGATTGTACGCCTGTTGCAAGGGCTGGGATATGATGTGCCTGCTCTGTCATTGTATAGCGACAACTCCGCTGCACGTTGCATTGCTACCAATGATGGTGTATTGCATCCACGCACTAAACATATCAACGCTAAATACCACTTTGTATGGGAAGCAGTTATAGGCTTGTCTGTAGTTTGTTTTTGCTGATATACCCCTGGTTATCCGAGTTCAGAAACCCAAAGTTGAGGGGGTGTGCGAGGGCAAAGCCCTCGCACTTCGCAGTGTGCCAGCGAGCTTTGCTCGCCAGCTGTTGGGTGAGGATTGACTAGCGATCCTCACCCGTAAGAGGGGGTACTCCCCTTACTCCCACACTTGTGTTCCAAATCCATGGCCACCCCACATTTTTGACCCTAGCTTACTCTCTAGTGGACCATTTGCCATGAAACAGATTTCAAATTGTTCCTTAGATGACTCTCATTGTCGTCCTCACAAGGGGCGTCTGTCCCCTCCTTGCGGTCAGCCACATGCTCCTACCGTCAAGCACTATCCCGTGCATGAATGATGCGATGTCCTGTGGTTGTCGATGAGCACTCCACCCCCCCACTGGCCGACGGACATGGAAAAACCACGAGGGAGTGGCGCTCCAACCCCGCGAGCGGGGACGAGGGAGACGGCTCTGCTGCAACTCCTGCCACCGCCATGGCATCTGCTGCTGTAGCTCGCTGCTTGCTGCTTGCTGGTCGCTAGCGGCTGCTGTTGCTGCACTCTTACGTGTTGAAGGCGGGTGACGTCGGCCGTAGTCGGGTGACGTCGATAGGTCCCAGTGACTCGTCTGTAGCGGTGACGCTCACTGCGGCAACTCTGCTACGTCTCTGCTGCGCAACTCGGCGAGAACTGTCTCACAGCTGTGATACCATGAGAACATTCTAGGAAGCGTCCTAGCACACTTGCCACTGTCCGGGCGTCAGCGCTCAGTTGGCTCGTGGCGTCAACACAGGTCGGACGTGAAACGGCAAGGGTTTGACTAGACGACACGAACACAGTGTCAAATTTGGTTTCCACGAATAAATACATGCAGAGAGAGATAACAAATGACAAGTCCACAGCATGAATACCTGCCGCAACGAACGATGGGTGTTGCACGCGGCAGTGCAATGTTTGTCCGAAAAGCGGCCTAAAAACACTGTTTTGGCCGTAACTCTGCGCAGACAAATCAGAACGCTACGCTGTCTGAAGCTGAAGATGCGGAATCTTGAGCCGGACGCTACAACTGGTCACGCACATAAGTCCGGCACCAATCGGTGGACAGACAATGCAGAGCATGCAAATTGGGCTCAAGAGCCAGTCCGTCGAGAAAACTCTAGCGTCTGCACAAAAACCGCAAAGCACCCCGGCAAGCACCTAGGGTGTCGTGGCAGCTCTCTGGCAGCGGCTGGTGGATGGAGCCACCACTCGTCGGTGCTCCGGCACCAGCTGCGTCCGCACCAAGGGTAGGCTACTGAAAAACTGTAGGAGGTCTGAGACAGCATCCACGACACTGGGGCAGTCGTCGATGAGCTCTGAGTGGGTGGTCCACCACCTGCCGACGCACCCGTGCCTCCGGGGTCCGCATCGGGGACCATGTCGTCGCGCTCTCCTGTACCGTTGCTCCTGGCCGTCGCTCGTGATGGGTGGAAGCCACACACATCAACAAGGGCATGGCGCAATTTTAGAAACCATAGTCAGACTAATAGTTCTTGGTTGCAAGGGCCCAATTCCAAAACTCCAAGTTATCTGTCCACTTATCTTGCTCGACAACTGTGGAGGGTTGCATAGTTGAGAAACCCTCGCGCTCAACCACATGTTGCATGAAGGACCGTCTCGAACGAAGGCCGACAGAACATGAGGCATAGTGCTTCCATGTATCCTTACAACCCGTTGCTAACATGGTGTGAATTGGTTACATGGTTAGTCCATAGCAACATTTTGTGTCAAAATGCTGCGGGATTCTTGTCTGGCTGACCGAGAGGGGCATGCCGAATACTTGGCTGTGGTCACCTTCACCTTTGGAAGGTGAGTGACATCACCACCTTTCACGCACATGCTTGATGCTCACGCGAGAGGTGGAGGAGGCTGATCGGTCGGCCTGCCCAATCAATCAGAATCCCCATGCAGAACCTTGTCCCTTTCCTTTCCACTTACTTTCAACACAGGCCTCTGTTTCGCTGCCTGTCTGTCTCATTCCGACCGCAGTGTCATGCTTCAAGAAGGTGAATTAGGGAAGAGGTGTAGGGTTTCTCTATTTTTGTATCAGAGAGGACGAGCTAGAGCTCGTTGTGCTATGAATGACAAGCGCAGCACGGTCTTGGGAGGGTCTGTAGAGCAGTAGCCACAGTAGTGGCTGCTACAGCCGTCGTATTGGTAGCACCTGGACAGAGCAGTAGCTGTAGCGGCGGCGGTGCGCAGCAAGGGGTGGTATTCCATAGCAATGGGTGGCAGTGGCTACCATCGGCTGTTGCAGCGGGGAGCAGCCGCAGCGGTTGTTACTATAGCCATAGTAGCGGTGGCAGGTACGTAGAGTAGTAACTACAATGNTCGAAATGCTGCGGGATTCTTGTCTGGCTGACCGAGAGGGGCATGCCGAATACTTGGCTGTGGTCACCTTCACCTTTGGAAGGTGAGTGACATCACCACCTTTCACGCACATGCTTGATGCTCACGCGAGAGGTGGAGGAGGCTGATCGGTCGGCCTGCCCAATCAATCAGAATCCCCATGCAGAACCTTGTCCCTTTCCTTTCCACTTTCTTTCAACACAGGCCTCCGTTTCGCTGCCTGTCTGTCTCATTCCGACTGCAGTGTCATGCTCCAAGAAGGTGAATTAGGGAAGAGGTGTAGGGTTTCTCTATTTTTGTATCAGAGAGGACGAGCTAGAGCTCGTTGTGCTATGAATGACAAGCGCAGCACGGTCTTGGGAGGGTCTGTAGAGCAGTAGCCACAGTAGTGGCTGCTACAGCCGTCGTATTGGTGGAACCTGGACAGAGCAGTAGCTGTAGCGGCGGCGGTGCGCAGCAAGGGGTGGTATTCCATAGCAATGGGTGGCAGTGGCTACCATCGGCTGTTGCAGCGGGGAGCAGCCGCAGCGGTTGTTACTATAGCCATAGTAGCGGTGGCAGGTACGTAGAGTAGTAACTACAATGGCGGAGGCGCGTAGTAGCAAACGACAACAACAACGAGTGGTTAGAACATCAAGCAGTAGCCACAGTGGTGGCTACTATAGCTGCAGTTGTGAGGACAGCTGCGTGGAGCAGCAGCTACAGCGGGCTGTAGAAGCAGGCAGTGGCTCCTACAGCGGGTGCCATTCACAGCGTGGCTACAACAGTGGGCTACAACAGTAGCCAACTGCAACGGCAGGAGCCATTGGCTTTTAGCAACAGTGACAGGTCCTTGGAGGACCCACCACCACGTCAGTAACAGCGTCAGAAAAAACAGCAACAGGAGTAGAAGCGAAAGCTTCAGCAGTAGCAGTGGTAGCAGTGGCACCAGCAACAACAGGCAGAGTAGCACCTTGCCTTCAAAACTCTTCTGGCCTTCCCCTATCCCTTGCTAGCTAAGCTCCCCTCTACTCCTGGATCGGATGGGGGTGGTTGAGGTACCCACAGGCAACCTCACGGCACACGGTCACGACATCTTATGCAACAATGCACAAGGACACACCCGCTGAAGTCAACAGTAGCAGCTCTATCATAGACGCTAGCGCTATCACGTTCGGCATGGATTCGTTCCGCGTCATGCTCATTGCGCGGGACGAATCTCTGTCTAGCCCTGGCTCGCTGGCACGCAGGCTGTGCAAACTATGTGAGTATTAGGCTCAACATGCTGAATAGATGGCGAAGCAGATGGTTGATCAGTTCAAGTTGTTTTGAGATGAAGTCTAGATAGAATAGCACCAGTAATTACATCAGCAGCAATAGCAAGAGAAACAGCAAGAGCGTCAGCAAAAGCTGCTTCGCGATGGAGTGCGTAATGGCAAGACATTAGTTGAGGATGTGGTTATAGCTGAGGTCAATGTAGCTTTTGGAGTATTTGATTATGAGTCATTCAAGGATTTAGAGACGGATGCCAATGACGAGGAAGGCATGCTATGCCTACGCCTCCTACAACTGGAAGAACGACGGCGGGCTCTCTCAATGCACAAAGCAGTACCAAGCAGTGAAGTAGACCCAAGTGGGACTCCTGGGGTAACCCTAGACCGAGCTTCCTTAGAGGACCAGATACTCCATACGGGCCTGGGGCTGGGGGAAGACTTCCCGTCTGTGTCGCCCAGGAAAGTTGCCTCGGCTCCTTTGCAGACGGCAAAAGCCCCCAATTGTTTGATGTTTTAAGTGGTTTGAGACCGAACCCCCCACCTATCGGCAGGAAAACTACACCACTTGATAGCCCCGGTTCCACATTTGGGCGGCCAACGAGGGGGTGTACCCATACTACACAAGCCAATACCAGGCCACTGACCCCTATTAGACAACAACCGCTGCTCGTGTTGCCCACAGTCTCCTCAAGGCCATCCCTAAGTACACCCTTGACTTTGACCCCTACCATGGTGATCGCTGCACCGGCGCATGGGCTGATCTACGCGGGGCTTGGAAGCTGGCAACCTCTCTCTTTGAAAGTGCGACCATGGCAACAACATCACAGCGCCTCTCTAACTTCAACTCCCTGCACCAGGATCCATAGGAGATGCCGACTGATTAGTGGCGGCGAGCAATATGATTGTTTAGGGCCTTGGGGAAGAATGGGCTGGGTCAACTCATGGCATTCAACATCAAGATTGGTATTGGATGTGAGTATGCAAAGACTTAACAAAAATCAGCCTGAAAAGTCTTCAAGAGATGGCCAACAGAGGTTTTATGCTGTCTTGGGCCACTTTGTACGTTCTACATATGGCACGAGTTGGAGAAACACATGACACCCGCCATAATGCGTCAGCAGCACTCGTCACAACAGTTCAACCAGCACAAATGTCCCCCCTCTCCTTGTGCCACTCGTCGTAGTCCACGGCAACAACTACAGCAACAACTAGCATAACCGCGACAGTCCAAGGGAAGAAGGGGAGGAACACCAGGAGAGGTGGCAAGGATGTCGAGGAACAAGAGACTCAAAATTCGACCCGGGGGTGCTAGTGGGAGTGCTACAAATGCAGGGGAGCACACCGCTACACAGAGTGGAAGCTCCCTGAGAACTAGACAAAAATTACGCATGTGAAGCGAGGGCCACCCAGCGTGACGATCACGCGCCGAACCCTTGGGATGAGCCTCCCAACTCTCAAAACCGTGGTGTGTGGGACAACCCTTGAGATGTCACACGACCCTCTCCTTGCGACAAGACCACTCCTAGTGACCGAGGTTCTCGCCGTGCGATTCTCCGAGCGGCGTTTGCATCAAAGTGCATTGTCGAAGACTTGTAGGATCGAGTGGAAGTGTGCAAGGAAATGCTTGGGAAACAAGGAGAGTTGGGCAAGGAAGGAATTTTTAGACTTGATAGACCAGTACAAGGAAATGTACAAAGTCCTTGGGTCAGATTGGCATGCCCAGAACAACCCCTTGGCTTCCTTATGTACTGGCCCTTATGAACCAGCCAAAAGCTCCTCCGTGGTCCGAAGCCCTCTACCAAGTCGCACTCATGCAAATAACATATGCATCGTGTAGTATGCACTGTGAGCTTTCCAACACACCAAAGAACGCCTCAATTCGTGGAGAAACGGCGAAGTTATGGCCATTTGCATGCTCCACGTGTGACTTCCGCTGACAGCACCGCCTACGGAGGTCACGGCCACCCGAAATGCCATTGCTTGCGAATGCAGCTCCAGCTGCCATCGCGAAGCGCACATGGACTCTAATGAACCTTGCCTCATAGGCTAAGCGTCCATCCAGGGGCGCTTTGGCTGCAGAGAAAGTCGTTCCGCCTCATTGGGGTCGAACCGGTGTTGTTGTCCATTTTCTGGACGCGCACCACCCAACTTTTCCCGGCGTTATCATTCTTGTCCTTGCACCAAATGACCCGGTTTCTGGGCCAAACATGCATGGGTTTTCACGTAGAATACAATCATTGCCTTGAACAAGGTGTTTTATGCCATCAGGGAGATGAAAACACCGCATCGACCGGTGGGTCCTATAACATTACCCCCCCTCCAAGGCGCGCCGTACCGGTGCGCTTCCGGCAGTCTCGGAAGACGTCATCCACACCACCGCTCCGTCTATGGGTATCCAGCAGTTGAGCATTCACAGGTGTCTGCCACTCGTTTCCATTCCATCAATGTGCAGAATGAGCCTCACATTCGTCCAACCCGCCACCAACACCGGTAGAGGAACCGTTTCTGTAGCTGTAGCTGTTGCGATCTAGCAACACCTTCATCCACCAAGAATCCCCTTGGCCTTCCATTGCTTTTCCGCCAGTCGCAGCATCCACCGTTGCATCATGAAGAGCCGCATGACCCTCTCCTAGCAGTCAAACCAATGCTAGTGACCCGAGGTTACCACCACGCAACATCTCACCCTCACCTCACCGATGTGGCAAAGTGAGATCCCATCTCCTTCATAACGACAAGTTTGCAAACCAATCCAGTTCCAGACTCCAAGCATGCAACCAGTCCCAGCCGATGAAGAAGACAAAGTCATCCATCGGGCACGTAGGAAGAAACACATCGCACGCAATACCGCCCACATAGATAAGTTGCTTGACAAGAGGTCTGCTGCACGCCACCAATATGGGCATCCGCTGCACCGCCGATGCCCTCTCCATGGTACAATTCTAGCCCCCTCCTTGCAGTCAAGTTTTTGTAGAAGCTGTAACCTCCACCGCCAACCAGCAGACCGCGTAGCTTCCTCCGACCCTTGGAATCCCAAAACCGGAATCTCCAGAACCAGCCCTAGGAAAACCCCTAGAACTCCTAGGCCCTCCTTCAACTCGCAACAGAGAACAAGCAGCACCGTAGTAGGCAAAACGCTGTTCCGGACTGGTGCTGATTTTGTGGGTGACTAATGTACTGTAGCAAGAAACCTTTCCCTCAGTACTGCTGCCCAATGCCCGGCTTCACCTTGTGCTTGGGGCACTCCTTCCTGCGGTGACCCTCCTCGCCGCAGCACCAACACTTGCCCTTGGTCCCCGTTGCTCCTCCAAGCCGCGTTGCTCCCCTCGGATCACATCCACTTCCATGGGCACTGCGTGATCTGGCTGTGCCACCCATGATTGTGCCGCAAATCTGCTCTGGTTTGCATTGTAGTTGACCACGTCAAAGCGTTCTACTGCCAAAACCAGATCTGAAAAGGTCCGCAACCCGAGCACCGCGAGTTCACGTTGGATGTGCAGCTTCACGCCGTCATGGTAGCGGTCGTATGCCTCTGCGTCCGAGAGGTCATCGATCTGCACCGCCAAAGCCATGAAGAGTATAGTGTAGTCCTGGACCGATCCGCCTTGCTTGACGTACTTGATCTTGTCACGTGCGACTCAGCTGCCGTTGAGGAGGTCGAAACGCGTCTGGAGCATCACCTCGAACTGCTCCCACATCTATGGCTTCTCCATCAACGCCCACGCACAGAGCTGCACTTATTATCCCATCGGCAGACTCTGCAATGGTTGAAGCCGTTGCCTGGCCCCCAGCCCGTCTGGAAACCCAACGTCGTTCCGCCGGCACAATGTCGACCACCACTGTAGCGCCATTCCTCGGAGAAGCGTAGGTGCATACTCCAGCCTTGTCGCATCTTTTCTCATGGGAATGTCCAACGCTGTAAAGTATGAGTTCACCATGAAAAGCCACTCCCTTGCACTGCCCTTGCCGGTGTACAACTCTGGCTCCTTCGGTTTGGGCCACAGAAAGGCAGGTGCGGATGCCAGTACAACACCCCCCAACACACTACTCGATTGGCCGACATACCTCACTTCAACCTTCGCGCACAGCTGCTGGTTCTCTTGATGCAAATTTTCAAGAGCACGCCAGATCTCCTCAATGAGATAGGCCTGATTGTATGCTGCTGCCACCATGGCTTCGGTTGTGACGAAAATATTCCGACCAAACGCAGTTGTGGCAGATTGCGGCCTCCCTTGGGGCCGTGCAAAGCCGAGCGAATGTCCACGTGCTCTGATACCAAATGTGAACCGAGGGCAGCCCGACGTGATGGTCACCTGCTAAGCCCTTGGGATAAACCTCCCAACCCTCGACCCCTTGGTTTGTGGGCTAATCCTTGAGATGTCACATGACCCTCTCTTGGTGGCAAGACCGCTGTTAGTGATCGGGGTTCCTAACGTGCGACTCTCCCAGCAGTGTCTGCACCGAGGTGCGCTACGGAAGACTTGTAGGATTGAATGGATGTGTGTGAGGTAATTCTTGGAGAACAAGGAGAGTTGGGCAAGGAATGAATACTTAGACTTGATAGATCAGTACAAGGAAATATACAAAGTCATTGGGTCAGATTGGCATGTCTAGAACAACTCATAGGCTTCCTTATGAACCAGCCTCTATGGGCCAGCCAAAAGCTCCTCGGCGCTCCAGAGCCCTCTACCAAGGTGCACTCATGTAGTGCGCACTGTGATCTTTCCAATGCACCAAAGAACATCTCAATCCATGGAGAAATGGCTAAGTTATGGCCGTTTGTATGCTCCACGCGTGACTGCCGCTAGCAGCACCGCCTGCGAAGGTCACGGCCACCCGAATTTCTTGCAAATGCAGCTCCAGCCGCCATCCCAAAGTGCCCGTGGACCCCAATGAACCTTGTATCATTGGCTAAGCATCCATTGAGGGGCGCTTTGGCTGCAGTGGGCGAGAAAGTCGCTCGGCCTTGTTGGGGTCGAACCGGTGCACCACCAACTTTGCCCAGCCGTATCTTTCTCATCCTTGCACTGAATGACCCGGTTCTTGGGCCAAACCTGTACGGTGTTTCATGTAGAATGCAATCATGGCCTCAAACAAGTTTTTTATGCCATCAGGGTGATGAAAACACCGCCCCGACCGGCGGGTCCCATAACAGCGCAAGGGCCTTCAACACGCATTTGAGCAACAAGGTCGTGCCTCTGCACACTCTTCGACAACGACTGATTTGCACCCTCTACCAGAAGCTGACGGAGTCACACACGACACCACCGACGTGTCACGTTTGGAACAATAGCTCGCGACAGAAGCCCGTGACATCGCTAAGCTTTGCCAGCTCTTATGACTCACTACTCAGGGAGGTGCGAGTGCATTCATTGAGCCGAGTAGTTCTAGTGCTAGATCTGTCGAGTTAATAATGTGCAGTCAGGATAGTGGCTGCAGGGCACTGTGTGCTGTTGAGTCTGTGGAGTCATTTTTTGAACTTGATGATGCTAGTCTGTCCGTTTTCTTTGCTGCGGTTGGCACAAGCCTGGAAAACTTGACGTGGCTTGATGAGTCACACAAATGTGTTGCCTTTGCAGCTATGTAGTCTTCTGTTGAGCAACCTTTGTCCACTGCTTGCTCTACATGTGATTTTTTAATCACTTCACTAGAGTGTGTGACAGATGCCACTTGGATCTTAGATTTATGTGCCATCCATCACATGCCATGTCACTGCCGTGATTTTGTGCTGCTTGATCCTGTTGACTTTGTGCGGTTTGTGCGTACGAATTCTGGGCATGAAGTTAGCATTTTGGGTGAAGGTGTGGTGCAATTACATGGGTTTTCAGGTCCAATCTACACCTCAAACATGTTGTATGTGCCTAATCTAGAACCCAGCCTACTATGTGGATGTATCTGCACGTAGATGGGTCTCTGTGTTGCATTCATAGACACGTCAGTCCATTCCCTGTGTTGTGCTTTGGTCTGACAATGAGAGAACAAAGGCCATCGCAGAGAAATCCGGTGTATTCCATACATGTACAAAGCACATGAATGTCAAGTACCACTACATCCAAGATTTGGTAGGTCAAGGTGAGATTCAGGTCATGTGGGTTTGCACCAGCTCAAAGTGTGATAACTTTCCAACAAAGGCCATTAACTATAGAAAGATTCTTGCGGCTACACGTTCTGTGGGATTGCGCCCTGCCTTACTGTGGACTGACCTTTTCCTTTGACCTGCATCTGTTGTCGTTCATCATCGTTGCCTTGTGCCATTTCTTGCATCACTACTGGTACGTCGGTGGACTCGTTCCCTATGTGGTCATGGAAGAGTGATTTTTGTACATAGGTTACTGTGACCTCTCAGCTCACGACAATTGCTGTGAAGATTCCTGATAAGGCAGAGGGTGCAAAAGACTGGGGGAGCAAACACATGGTTGGCAATTGTTGAGCAGCTGCAGCCAGCCACCAGTGACATGTGTCATAGCGGGACTAGTCGTCAGAAGACCAATTGAAGAGCAGGGTGGCTTATCAGAAAACGGAATCATGACCCCAGTATTCCCAGGTTTTACTTTACACTCATGGCTCATGTTTTTCTGACATTTTTGGCTGTTTTTGTGTCCGAATTGCTTCAGCGGTGAGTCCATAGCGACATCTTGTGTCCGAATGCTGCCAGATTCTTGTCTGGCTGACCAAGAGGGGCATGTAGAATATTCAGCTGTGGTCTTCCTTGCCTCTGGAATGAGAGCGACATCACCACTCTTACACGCATGCTTGAAGCGCTTGTGAGGAATGGAGGAGGCTGATCGATCGGCCTGCTTGTTCAACCTTCGCAAACAGAACCTTGTCCCTTTCCTCTCAAGTTACCTTCAACACAAACCTCTGTTTCGCTTCCTGTTTGTCTCAATTTGAGCGCAGTATCATGCTTCACATACGTGAATGTGGGAAGAGGTGTAGGGTGTTTCTGTTTGGTGGGCAAAAAAGTGGGGGCAAGAAAGGGAGGGATGGATGGGGGGGAGGACGGAGGGGAGGGAGGAAGTCAGGGAGAGAAGGGAGGAAGAGATGGAAGGAGGGTGGAAGGACACCAAGGAAGGAATGGGAGGGATAAAAAGGAGAGAGGGATGAAAGATAGGGAGGTAAGGAAGGGAGTAAGGGCCAGGAGGATGGGAGGAAAGGGAAAGAGGAAAGGAAGGAGGGAGGGAAGGAGGAAGGTGAGGAGGTAGCAAGGGAGGAAGGTAGCGAGGGAGAAAGTTAGCTAGGGAGGAAGGTAGCGGGGAGGAAGAAAGGGAGGAAGGGAGAGGGAGGGAGGGAGGGAGAGAGGGAGGGAGGGAGG
>SZWC01019304.1:18920-28947 GCA_023375785.1 Penium margaritaceum | reverse complement strand
CCCCCCCACATTCACTTGCACATCCGAATCACAACATAATACACTAGTGTGCATTTAGCACCCATCACCTCATACACTCCACCTTTACACTCACCGTATCACAAAATTACACACTAGTGTGTATTTATTACCCATATCCACATACACTCTCCACATACACTCACCACAAACAACCCCTCCTCCCCCACATTCACCTTCATATCTGAATCACAGCATTATACACTAGTGTATATTTAGCACCCATCATCCCATACACTCACCTCATACACTCACCATATAGAACCCCCCCTCCTGCTCCCTACATTCACTTGCACATGTGAATCACAACATTATACACTAGTTTACATTTATCACACCTCTCCCCATACACTCTGTACATACACTAGTGCATAGTATTGTGATTCACATGTGCAAGTGAATGAGCGGAGCGGGGGAGTTGGGTTCTATATGGTGAGTGTATGAGGAGAGTGTATGGGGTGATGGGTGCTAAATGTACACTAGTGTTTAACATTGTGATTCAGATGTGCAAGTGAATGCGGGGAGAGGGGAGGGGGTGTTTGTGGTGAGTGTATGAGGGGATTTTATGTGGAGATGGGTGTTAAATGTATACTAGTACACAATGNGGGGGGGGGGGGTGTATGTGGTGAGTGTATAAGAGCTTCCTGGACATACACATACTCCACGTACCTTAAAATGCACCTTCCAAGAAATCACATTACTTCACCAGTACCCTCCATACACTCACCACATACAACCCTCCCCCCCAAATTCACTTACACATACGAATCACAATATTACACATTAGTGTACATTTAGCATCCATCTCCACATACACTCCTTCCATACACTCCTTCCATACACTCACCACATACAACCCCCCCTCCCCCCACATTCACTTGCATATCTAAATCATGAAATTTAACACTAGTGTACATTGAGCACCTATCACCCTATACAGTCCCCTCATACACTCACCATGCATAACCCCCCTCCCACCCCCCCATTCACTTGCACATGTGAATCACAGCATTATACACTAGTATACACTTATTAACCATCTCCACATACACTCCCCCCATACACTCACCACGTACAACCCTACCTCCCCCCTTACATTCACTTACACATATGAATCACAGCATTATACACTAGTGTACATTTAGCACCCATCTCCCCATACACTCTCCTCATAAAATCACCATTTACACCTCCCCCCCCCGTCCCCTCCACCATCCTCCCTCCACATTCACTTGCACATCTGAATCACAGCATTGTACTCTAGCGTTCATATAGCACCAATCTACCCGTACACTCCTCCCATACACTCACCACATACAACATCCCCCCCTTCATTATTTTCCCCCCTCCCACATTCAATTGCACATCTGAATCACACCATACACCAGTGCATATTTAGCACCCATCTCCACATGCACTCCCCCCATACACTCACCACGTACAACCCCTCTCTCCCCCCACATTTACTTGCACATCTGAATCACACCATTATACACTAGTGTGCATTTAGCACCCATAACCACATACACTCCCCCCATACACTCACCACGTACAACCCCTCTCTCCCCCCACATTTACTTGCACATCTGAATCACACCATTATACACTAGTGTGCATTTAGCACCCATAACCACATACACTCCCCCCATACACTCACCGTATAGAACCCCCCTCCACACTCACTTGCAGATATGAATCAAAGTATTATACACTAGTGTATACTTTGTACCTTTCTCCACGTACACTCCCCCCATACAAGCACCACATACAACCCCCCCTATTCACTGAAACATCTGAATCACAACATTATGCACTTATGCAAATTTATCAACCATCTCCCCATACACTCCCCCCATACACTCACCATACAGAACCCCCTTCCTTCCAACATTCACCTGCACATTTGAAGAAGAACATTATTCACTAGTGTACATGTAGCACCCATCTCCACATACACTCCCCCAACACAATCACCGCATAGGAACACTCCATGTCAGAAACTTCATGTAACCATCATACATCATCATACTGAACTGTACACCCATATGATGGTGTACAAAATGACCCTGAATAACCATACCTCCAGTCAAACAGCGGCCAGCTCCCAGAGCCACCGCACACACCCCAACTTCGGAAGCCCATATCTCCCTCGTTACTAGTCCGATTCCGGTGAAACAACTTCCACCAGATTTAGCGACTTGTCAAAGTTTTGGGGAGATCCTCCATTTTAGGATCCAAGTAGTCTTTGAGTTAACAGATCCAATGGCGAGGCCTCTCCTCTCTCTGGCGGCTCGTCGGCGCCTCCCGGCGCTGCACTTGGGCATGCAAAGGGGAAAAACTTCAACACCCTTTAATGGTGTTTCACTTTGGCCATACACGTTTCTGTGCATGACCTGTAGCAGATCCTGTGAACAACCCACAGTTTTGTTGAGCGGCTTGTCCCTTGCCTTGCCCAGAATAGAAGGCTTGTACTTGTGCACTCCTAAATCTACTGCTGTGTCTGCTAGGTCGGTGACAACAAGGCTGTGCACCAGTACACACTTCAGTATCCTTTTCAAAGTTATGAGAAACAAATGTCCCCTGTGGCAAAAGTGGTGGAGCTATCTTCCACTCACCATCCTCCATCAAGTGAGTAAGAAAGGAGATGCGTATGAGGGACAGCTTCACATTGGTGATACAATACCTTATAGGCCAACGAACACGTTAGCAACTAGGAGTGACTCCTGCCTCATGGTACATTTATGGTATGGTGGATGCCGTTTGAAATTTAACTTGAGGAACCTTATCCGGCTGTTTTTTTAATGGCCCTGAATTGGCTGAGTTTTGAGGTTGTTTTTTCAAGGTCATGGTGGTTGGGTTGGACGACACATTATTACCACAATTGCACATTAGCATCACAATGTCTTGAATGTGTGCACGATTTCCAGTACTTCCTTCCCATGCACAATGTCGTTGATGCCGGTCCCGGGCAATGTAATGTGTATGTGATGAGTTGTTCTCTACCACCATTGTCTCGTAAGATCATGGCGTTCATCACAGGATCCGATGCTTCAGTAGCAATAAGATATTGGATTGTCAAGTTTACAGGCTGGAAACAAGGTCAGATTGTTTCTTCAAGAGATAAGTATTTACTATTTGCCATCTTCCCAGATCCACTGGTTTGACATTGTTAAACTTTCAAAAATTGATCGCTCCTTTGGGTTAGCGAGCCTAGATTATTCCTATACATTCTACTTCTGTTGTAGCCTTCACTGTTGGGCCATTCGAGTAATGGTCTTACACGACGCATGTTGTGCTGTGTGCATGTTTCCTGGACTATGCACGGTGTTTTGCCTGAGCAACCTGCGTGCGCTCTGTGTGGTTTGCCACACTTTATGGCAAATCATGTGAGCAGTGGCATGCGACCTGATAGGAGTCAGGCTCGCTCGCTCTTTGCACTCATTCTTTGCAAAGAAAATTCTAGTTTCTCTCCTCGATCTCCGTTCTAGCCTAACTCTCCTCGCCTCGATCCCCCCTTACAACTCTGGAGAGCCCTCCCACTCACAGCTCTTGAGAGATCTCCCCCCCCCCCCTTTGTTTTTTCAGATGATCCAGGCAGAAAATCCCTCCCACCGGGCTCCCCTCACAGCACCGAGAGCCGGAGTCAGCCTCGCGGCTAAGTCCTGGCGTTACCCCTCACAGCACCGAGAGCCACCCGGCTCTTGGTAGTGGCTAAGTGTCAAGCCGACACTTAGCCCTCACACTGCCTGCCACCACCCTCATCCTCTCTTGTCCTTCCTCCCTCCCACGGCCTCCCCTCCACCCGTCCTGTTCAGCATGGCATCAAGCCATTGAACGGGCCTGTGGGCTCCGCTCCACCCGCTTCCGCTTCTGCTGTCCCCGCAGTCGCCGCGGTTGACCGTCGCCACTGCCATTGCAGCCACCGCTGCTTCCGCCGCTGTCTTCCGGCCCCGCCGCCGTCATCGTGGGCACCTTCCCCTGCGGTCCTCCTTCGCCCTCGCCGTTCTTGCCATTCTCCCGCGGACGTCTAGCTTTCTCTCCGTTATCGTCATTGTTCTTGTCCAGGTGGCTTCGGCCAATTCTGGCCATCCACCTCCTCGCCCTGCTAGGTCTGCCCCTTCCGGGGCTTCCTTGTCCCCCCCCCCCCCCCCCACTGTCCTTTCCCTTTTCTGCTTTGCTCCGTCCCTGTTCTGCCCCTTTCTGCTCCTCCTTCCTCAGCTAATGCCCTGTTTTTTTTCTCTTGCAGGTTTGTTCCCTCCCTCTCTCCTTCTCTGGATCTGGCCCGACCTCGGCTAGTCCCCCGCTCTGCGCTTCTGCTCTGCACTCTTGACCTCGGTTCTCTCGCTCTGGCCCTTGGCTCGGCCCTCGGCCTCTGGCTATCGGTCCCCAGCTCCTGGCTCCTTGGATCTCCGCTCTAGGATCTAGGCTCTAGGCTCCAGGTCCGTGACCTCCAGCTCTAGGCCTCTTGGCCCTTGACCCTAACACTCAGAACTCTAGACTCTGGGCCTCCGGCCCCTCCTGCTGCGTGTGGCTTGTGGCCGACCCCCCCNCTCTCTCTTTTCTCTCTATCTATCTTTCTCTCTGTCTCTGTCCCTCTCCCTCCTCCATTGTCTTCTACCACCGTTTCTTCCTCCCTTGTTCCCCCTACTAGCCTCCCCACCTCATCTGTCCCTCCCTCTCACCTCCTCTCTTGTCCCTATGCGCCCCGTCCGTTGCTTCCCTTCTACCTCCTCTTCCCCCTCCTTTCGTCACATTGGCTCCCTCTCCTGCCCCCATCTCGGTCCCTACCATGACATGCGCCCCTTTTCTCTACCTGTCTCTTCTTTCTATGACAGTTGTGCCCCCCTACACCCCCATCTCTGTCCCCACCCTCTGTGCTCCTTACGCCTTTCGTGACCTCTTCTGTACCCTGGACCCCTTACCCGTACGTGCCTCCCATGTACCCTCCCCCTCCCTTGCCTCTGTACAATCATCGTGGCGGCCCGCCGTCCGTCCCCCTCCTTCCTACCCTCTTACCATCGCCGGTTTCCAGTCCTCCCTATCCCCCCGGTTTTCCACCTTGGCCCCGGCTCGTCCCCCCCACTTTGACTGCTCAGGCGCTTGGCTCACCCTGTACGCCCATCCCCGCTTGGTGCCTTGACCCCGTCCTCCTCTCCATTGAGGATGTTTTTGAGGATGATCCTCTGCCTCCTATGTGCCCAGATCATTCCTCGAGTGACCGCATTCTTCTTGTCCTGCTGTCACCATGTCCGCTGCCCCTGCCTGTCCTGCCTCCCCCTCATCTGTCATCCCTTCCTCCCCTCCTCAGCGTCCTTGTCCATGAGACCCTCTCCCCTTCCCGTTCCCTCCCTACGTCCTCCCTAGCCCACGGCTCCCCCTGCTCCTGCCTCCTCTCCTTGCCCACCTGCCCCTTCCCCATTGCCGCCGCCGCGGGCTTGTGTCTACCCCTCTTCCTGGATGCAGGAGCACGACATGTAGGTTCGGCCCCTCGTTCTTCCCCCGCCTCCCCCCGTTGCCCCTGTGCCCCCTCTTTTCCTTTCCACCCCATCCGTCATCCCCCTTCTCCTCTCCCTCCTCCCTTCTCCCTCACTCTCACCCAGTGTGGGATACTCCTCCTCCCCACCCCCTTGCTCCTCTCGCACTCGCTCCCGCACTTCTTGCGCTCTTGCCTGTCTCTCCGTTCCCCTTCTTCCCCTCCCCCCGTCCCCTCCTCTTTCGTATCCACCTACGATTCCTTGTCCCGTGTCACTCCCCTCTGGTTCCTTCACCCCTTCCCTCTCTCTTACCCCCTTGCCCCCACCTCCACCCTCTTCCCCCATTCCGTCCGCACCCGTGTCCCACCCTGCCTCTCCCCCTTCTCCTGCACACTCTCCTGCCTCGCCAATCGCTCCGTCTCCTTCGGTCTCTCTCCTATGCCGTCCTGTTCCGTCTCCACACCTGCCTCCGGCTTTGGCCACGTCCGCCTCCTGCCCAACCTCTTCCACAGTGTTCTCAGTTTCCATACCCTCCCCCCCTCCCCCTCCCTTCGCCTCGGTGACCACCCGTTCCCCCCCCCCTCCACCTTGTGTCTCGTCTCTTCTCCATCTCCGGCCTCAGCGCCCCGCCCCCTCCTTCTGTATACCTTTCACCCCGGTCATGCTAATGGTCGTCACTTCTTTCACCTTGAGTTCCATAATGTGCTGGATGGCATGGAAAACCAGTTTTTCAATGCCCCCATGACTATTGCTCGCGCTCTTGCTATCACCTATGCCCCTCCTATATCGTCTCCCCCCCTCCCACTGACAAATCTGACCCTCGCACACTTGTTGACGCTCTATCTCATCTGGACACCGCTGCCTGGTGCACAGCGTGCCTGGCAAAATCAGCTGCACTCTTTGACCACGGCGTCCTTGAGCTCAATGACCTTCCCCCTCGTCGCACGATGATCAAGGCCAAGTAGGTTCTTTACAAAATGTTCACCGCTACAGGAGCTTAGGCTCGCCTCACCGTCAAGCGGTACTCCCAGATCCCTAGTGTTGAGTTCGGCAACACCTACGCCCTGGTCGGTCGCTTCACAACGAATCATGTCATTGCTTGAGTAGCCACTTCCTTCCAGTGGTAGCTTCACCAAATAGAAGTGAACAACTCCTTTCTCCACGGCCTCCTCAAGGATGAGCTCTACATGGTTCAGCCTCCCGGCCTTTTTTTGTGACTCCAAGAAGGTGCCGCCTATGTCGTGCATTGTATAGTCTTCGTCATCCCCCTCGTTGGTGGAACGAGGAGCTCACCTCCACCCTCGTCCGTAGGAGCTTTTGTCCCATCCAATCCGACCCTTCCCTCTCTGTTGGGGGCACGCCTGTGGGGTCTGCCTTCATTTTGGTGTATGTCGACGACCTGCTCATCACCTCGCCATCCTCCTCTGCGATCGTAGAGGCCAAGGGCTTTCTCTTCTCAACGTATTGCATGAAAGACCTTGTCCTTGCGGCCATGTTTCTCATGATGCAGCTAGGGCATCTTCCTGGCTCTCTCCTTGTCCACCAAGAGCGCTATGTGTACACCCTTGCTGACCACTTCTCCTCTATCATCATCTTGTCGCGACCCCTCCCCACTGCCTCCTCTCCCATGGCGTCATGCAACCAGCTCGCCCTCCGTGTCACCCAGGATACCGCGTCGGGTGAGCCCGAGTCTCTCGCCGTCTTGTAGTCCATTGTAGGCACGCTCACGTACCGGGCTGGAACCACCCCTCTGGACATCGCCTGTGTGGTGAATGTTCTTGCTCAGTACACTCAGGATGCTCACACAACACACCTTCGTGTGGCTGTGTATGTCCTGTGCTATGTCATTGGGTCTTCCCGGACAGGTCTCGTCTTCCCGGCTGCGCCTGGTGTGCCCCTTATTGAGGGTTACACCGACAGCGACTACTCTCGCGACGATTAACTCCACCGCCTCCTTGGCGAGTTCCGTCTCCCCACGCTGCTCGTGCCTCTCTACACTGACAGTGAGAGCGGTCTGGCAATTGCTAGGAACACCAGTGTACTTCACCGTCGTACAAAGCACATCAACGGTCAAGCACCACTATGTGTGTGACGTCGTCCCCGCTTGCAACGTCTCTCTGTAGCTTATCCTCGTGAAGTTTCATCTTGCTGACTTCCTCACTAAGGCCCTTCACCAGCCCGCCTTCACCTCTAGATCACCGCAGTCAGTCTCGGCACCCTTCCCCCGGCTAACTGATTCTCCTCCCTCCCCCTGTCTTTCCACTCTATGCCGTCTCTTATCAGTGTCATATGGTCATCTTCTCGATGAATTTCTCTTCAATGCATTCGCGTCTCTTCTCCCCTTCCCCTCCGCTTTGTGCAGGTTGTCCTTGCTGTTCTACCTCACTGTTGGCTCGCCCCACCCACCTGGCCCCTGTCCATGCCTCTGTGTCATCCCTCCCCCCTTCTCCCCCCTCCTCTCCTCCCGTGCACCCTCTGCTCCTCCGTTGCTTTGTGCCTATGGTCAGTGGGGTATAGGTCCTTGACTCTCTCACCATGGCGCTTTCTCTCAGGGGTGCCCATCGTTGGAAAGGCAGCTTCGGCTGGTTGGCACTGGTGGCGTGGTCGGAGCTTCTTGTGGCGTGCTTCTGGTGGGATGCTTCTGGTGGAGTGCTTCTGGGGTGTTTCTTCTGGCAGTGTGCACCTGTGCAGGTGCCTCTGGGGGTGCTCCTGGCTGGGTGCTTCTGGCTGCGTACAGGCAGGTGCCCTTGATGGGCCTCGTGCATTAGGGTGTGGTTGGTGCCTCTGGTGCGACACCTCCTATCCATTCTGGTGGCGTGCGCTTTGTCACTCCTAGCCATCTCTCTCCACTCGCTGCAGGTAGTGTTGTGGTGTTCAAGCTTTCTGCTTGTGCCATCTGCTCCTGCTTGTTCTATCATGTCAAAGTAGCAAACATTTATCGCTCCTTTCCTCGGAGAGCCTAGATTATTCCTATATGCTCTACTTTTTTTGTAGCCTTCACTGCCGGGCCATGCGTGTAATGTTCTTGCACGACGTATGTCATGCTGTGTGCTTGTTTCCTGAGCTACGCTTGGTGTTTTCCCCGAGCGATCTGTGTGCGCTCTGTGTGGTATGCCACGCTTTGTGACAAACCGTGCGTGCAGTGGTACATGACCCGATAGGGGTCAGGCTTGCTTGATCTCTGCTCTCATTCTTTGAAAAAAACATTCTATTTTTGCTCCTCAATCTCCGTTCTAGCCTAACTCCCCTCGCCTTGATCCCCCCTCACAACTCTCGAGAGCCCTCCCCCTCATAGCTCTCAAGTGCTCTTCCCCCCTTACAGCACCAAGAGCCGGAGTCAGCCCTGTGGCTAACTCCCGGTGTTCACCCTCACAGCACTGAAAGCCACCCGGCTCTCGGTAGCGGCTAAGTGTCGAGCCGACACTTAGCCCTAACACCGCCCGCCACCACCCTCATCCTCTATTGTCCGTCCTCCCTTCCACGGCCTCCCCTCCACGGCCTCCCCTCCACCCGTCCTGTTCAACAGGTGTTTGATGGAGATTGGACAGAAGAACTGGTAGTCATTCAAAATCATTAAAGGACCTCCATGCCACAAAACATTGTTGACATTTGTTGATCTGCAAATCTTACCACCATGTTTGAGTCTGTTTTCATGCGTCAACGGTTGATGATGTAGCCCAAAAACTGGATCGAGCACTGGACAAGGCCGGACATAGAAGTCCTCTGCAAAAATTTAAGAACTTTTGGAGATTTAGAATATGGTACTCTAGGATGGGGCTATCATTTAGTAAATTGTGGAGGTGCACGATGATGAGACTGTTTTGAAAAATGTTAATTGTTTTTTTCATTGTCGCTAAAAATATTTTGGGAACACTCTTGATTGCCCCCACAATATGGCTGTCAACTCAATGTTCCCAGAGTGATTTTGGATTACCGACTTACTGATGATCTTATCTGATATCCTGATCAAGTGAGAGGTCCTCTGCGAGTCAATTTTTCTGAAGAATTATAGTCCACAGAGTTGATGAAATATTACTGTAGATGTGAGGGGGAGGGTATCAGTACTTGTTGGTTATGTTGGGTGAACAACTGTGTGATGGAGCATCTAACACAGTTTCTCAAACCATTAGGAATCTTTGGTGGCTAATTGCAGACACATTATGTTGCACTGTAAGTGCTGAGGCCTGCTACCACAGGCCTCAGTACCAACGTGAAAAACATGAAGAATCCAAATCAACTGGACACTTCCAGTTAGTATGGAGAATCATACATCAACCTTTTAGTGATGTCAGCTCATGGTTTCTCATGTGATAATTCCACTTCACTGCTAATTACCTGATTTTCCCAAGTTAATTTTGATGATCAACAACGCACTGAGGAAGTAGCTTGTGAGCTTGAACAGAAGTTTCTTCCTCTAATTCTACCCTTTCCCATTTCTTAGCTCCTCCAAATATTTCTGTTGCTTCCCTCCCCTTTGCCATGTTGCTGCCATCATCAGCCGTATCTTGAAAGATGATCAAGATATCTTGAGATAT
>SZWC01019302.1:42233-53410 GCA_023375785.1 Penium margaritaceum | reverse complement strand
TTGGACTGTCGCGTGCGACACCCGCCGTGCGCCGCGGCAGGTATTTATGCCCTGGACCTGTCAGTTGTCATCTCTCTCTGCATATGCTATATTGAAGCATTCTGACACTTTGACTTGTGTCTCCTAGCTAAACCCTTGCCGTTGTGTGTACGACCTGTGACTGTCGTCACCGTCTGACTAGGCACTGACGCCCGGTCAGCGGCTGTGCTGCTAGGAAGCTTCTACGCACTTTCTCAGGGTATCAGAGCAGTGAGACAGTTCTCACTGAGCTGCACAGCAGAGATGCAGCAGAGCAGCAGCAGTGAGAGTCACCGCTGCAGCAAATCTTCTGGGACCCGTTGGAGACGGCCGTTCGCCGTCCGCGTACTCCACCCACCACGTGAGATCGCAGCTGCTGAGGCAGCAGCAGCAGCGCGTACCGCCACGCAGAGGTGTGTGGCGGCTGCGGTGCATGAAGCCGCCACTCCCCCCCCTCACAGCCGCAGCAGCAGAGCAGCAGCAGCAAAGGCGGCGGCGGCAACCGCGCAGCAGCAGCGCAGCAGCAGCGGCCGCCAGAGCAGCGTGGCAGCAGCGGCGGCAGCAGCAGCGCACCAGTGGCGTCGGCAGCAGCAGCGCAGCAGCGGCACAGCAGCAGCAGCGGCATTCGCGGCGGCAGCAGCAGCGCAGCAGTGGCAGCAGCAGCAGCGCGCGGCGGGGGCAGCCAGCAGCAGCGCGCGGCGGCGACAGCCAGCAGCAGCTGCAACGCGCAGCAGCAGCGCCGCGCGCAGCAGCAGCCGCCGCGCGCAGCAGCAGCAGCAGCAGCGCAGCCGCCGCTGCCACCACTGCACACGCAGCTACGCAGCTGCTGTTGCAGCTGACAGCACAGCTGCAGCAGCAGCTGGGCGGAAGCTGCTACGCAGCTTCCGCGGAACTGCCACGCGCCACCGCGCAGCGGCAGAACCGTGACAAGAGAAAAAAAAAGGGAGGGGACGAGCTGACGTCAGCATTGTTGATTGATGACATCATCAGGTCGTGCTGATGTCAGCAACCACTTGCTGACGTCAGCATTACACTTAGCCAAATTTTCAACCGAAAAGTCAAAAGTTGCCAGCGTTTCAACTCTCCGAGAAACGCAGACGGTCTTGAAATCTGGCAAACTTGACCTGTCGTCCCATAGTGAGCGGCGACATGAGTTCGCCCGACGACAAGGACAAGGGACCAGGTGATCCCTCCTCTTCTTCAGGGGTATTGAGCCCTCGCTCGCAGGCCATTGAGGACCTGCGCAGCCAGCAGGAGGAGATGCGTCGTCTACAGCGAGAGCACACTGACGCTATCCGCACACTGACTGAGCTCCTACGCGCTCAGTCCACGGCTCCTCCGCGGATTTCTGAGGGAGCTGCTGGCGTTGCGGCCTCCACCCAGCACTCGGCTCAGGTGCCCGTGACAGGTGCCCCGCCTACTTCACCTCTTGGTGTGGTCTCCCCACCACCTGCGGACCTCCTTGATGACGAGCCATTCATGCCAGGCTTTGAGGATGACTCCCAGGAGCGGGAGATTCGTCTTCTACAGGAGCGCCTCCGTCAGCTACAGACGGGTATCCGACCTCCACCCGTGTCCCCGATACGATCGTCACCTGACTTCCTCAGTGATCACCCCCTTCCATGAGTTTTTCCCGTCATTCGCCCTCCTCAACCTGCGGCTGCTCTCCCCACGGAGCGGCAGCGAAAGGACTTTGAGGCACCACCTCCACGGTACATCAGCGAGGATGGATTTGACTGCTGGGAGATTCTGTTTCAGGTGTGGGCCACTTCTGAGGGAGTGTGGCCTTACTACCACAGCCCATACCAGTCAAAAGCCAAAAGAGGTGCTGACATCAGCCCAGGCCATGCGAGGGCTTCTCTACGCCATGCCACGCGAGACTGTCGTTGACTTCCGTCCCTTCCTCGGCGAGGCTGGCACAGGCGCCGGAGCTGATCCTCGTGGAGGCTGGGATCTGGCGTTCTCTCTACTGGCCGCAGAGACGCACGCCACGTGTGCATCACACATTCGCGCTTTCCACTCTCTCCGTCAGGGACCAGCTGAGCCTGCAGCGGATTACTGGCGACGCGCCATGCGTATCTGCACGCGCCTGGGGACCTCAGGGGGCACACAGCTGTGGGCGCTTCGGACGATCATGCTCGGAGTTCGCCTGGAGTACATCGACATATTCACACGGTACAGCGACGCTGCTCTTGAGCCTTTCTCAGCCACCCTGCAGCTGCTCCCGTGGGCCCATCAGCTTTTCTTCCAGGTGACGTCGACCCACGAGGCAGCAGTAGCACATCAGGAGACTTTCCTCCCTGCAGCAGTCCTCGCCTCACCACCATCTTCCCTCCTGCAGCCACCCTCACCTTCCTCCATCACGACCTCATCTTCCTCCTCCTCTTCAACCCCGTCTACACCCACGCAGACGCAGGGCGTTGCACCACCTGCCCATGGGAAGAAAAAGAATAGGATGCGTGGATCGGGCCAGCAGCAGTCGTCATCCAGTGGTAGTAGTGGCCGTTCCGTGCACTGCTACAACTGTGGAGGCGTCCATCGCTATACCGAGTGCCAGCAGCCGCTCGACTGGGAGCGCATCACTCGCGGACTTCAGGCTGCCCATGCTGCTCGCACCGCGTCCGACACGTCGACCGCACACTCCTCTGGACGCGCGGCGACTACGACTGCAGCTGTTCCTGCATCCTCACCGGCGAGCAGCAGTGATCCAGACCCACGTGACCGCACCATCGCCGAGCTTCGTCATCTTCTGGCGCTTCGCTTTCAGGGAGGTGCGAGTGTGTTGTCATCGTTGAGTGGGTCACAGACTGCTTGTTCGTCCATCCTCGTGACTCGTGATGACACGTGTGGGGGAGCACAGTCCGCATGTGATGATGATGGGCCTGATTGTACTGAGTGGATTCATGAGTCTCACCTTCGTGATGTACATCGTTCCCTCCCACTGACGGCTCAGCGTCCCTCTGATGCCGAGTGTTCTATTGCTCGTTGTACAGTGACGTCCACCAGTCGTGACTCCGGTGGCACTTGGATCATCGATTCCGGTGCCACCCACCACATGACGTGTCGTCGTAGTGACTTTGTGGTACTTGGTCCTGTCACGACTGTCCGTTCTGTTCATACAGGTTCTGGTCAGTCCTTACCGGTTCACAGTGTTGGGGTTGTATGCTTTGATGATCCGTCTGGCCCCCTGTATCTCTCTGACGTGCTGTTTGTGCCTGATCTTGAGCTCAGTCTGCTGTCTGTGCGTGCCTGCACTCTGATGGGTCTCTCCGTTGAGCATACCGCTGATTCAGCAACTGTGACTGCTCTTGACACCCGTAGCATTGTCCTACGTGCTTCAGTCATAGATGATTTGTACCGCATTGCTCGGCCCTCCTCCCCTTGCTCTCCCTCCTCCTTTGGTCGCGTTTTTGTCACTGGTGTTCTATCCCCGGAACACCAGCGGTTGCTTCACCGACGTCTGTGTCACGTGGGCTCCGATACTGTGTCGAAGCTCATCCGGACACAGCCCGCTCTTGGTCTTGACGTGGCTTCTTTCGAGAAGCCACCCAAGACCGACTGTCTTTTTTGCGCTCAGGGTAAGATGCACAGGTGCACTTGCCCTGATTCGCGTTCCCGAGCGCTGATGCCCCTCGAGTTGGTCCACTCGGACCTGCTCGGTCCTCTCCCGGTCGAGTCGTTGTCCAAGAGGGGCCGGTATGTTCTGATGCTGACTGATGACTTCACCCGGATGCGGTGGGTCTACAGTCTGCGTCAGAAGAGCGATGCCGCCCTTGCGGTTCGGCTTTGGCTCGTGATGGCTGAGCGTCAGTCTCGCCACACGCTACATACCTTTCGCTCGGATCGCGGCGGCGAGTTCCTCGGCGAGATGGACTCCTTCTTTGCTGAGCACGGCATTTTTCACCATGTCTCCGCTCCTGCTACCCCGCAGCAGAACGGTGTATCTGTGCGCTGGAACCGCACCATGGAGGATGCGGTCCGCGCCATGCGGTCTGAGTGCAGTCTCCCGGAGTACTTCGCATTCGAGGGCTTCGCCTACATGACTTGGGTCTAGAACCGCCTCCCGCATGGTCTGCTTCCGGATCATGTCACACCGTATGAGCTCTGGTTTGGTCACCGTGCCGATCTTCGTCTCGCACGCGTCTGGGGATCCCTGGCCTCCGTATGGTACACCAAGGACCAGCAGGGGTCCAAGGTCTCCCCTCGGGGTTGCTTGTGTGCCTTCATCGGCATCTCCTCGCGGTCGAAGGCCTGGCGCTTTTGGGACCCGACTCGTTGTCGTGTCATTGAGTCCCGAGACGCGTTGTTTTTTGAGTCACTCACATACCGTGATCTGACCTCGCTCACTACGCTCTCTGCAGCTCATGTCCCTTCCTGTGAGGGTCCTCGGTGGATGGGGGAGACCTCTTCGCCAGCGACCATTCCTCGCCAGGCTGATGTGTCCGCTCGAGTCCCCTCTCGATCTCCAGCACTTGATGATCCGGCTATCATTGCCGTTGGTCCAGAGATCCCGCCTGTCCAGCCAGTTTCACACCCCACAGGTACCACTGCTCCCACCCCTCCTCTTGCATCACCCTCTGTGTCCACTGGCACCCCTGTTCCGACGTCTCACCCAGCCCAGCCCACTCCTGTCTCTACATCGGCTGACACTCTTGTCTCAGTGTCCGGGCCAGCCTTGCCCGCTGTCATTCCCAGCTCAATGTCCCCCACACACGCATCTCCGCGCACGGCTTCTCCGACTGCCTCGTCTCAGCCCTCACCAGCTGTGGTCGTACCTGTCCCTGTGGTCGTAACCGTTCCTGAGCCTGAGGTGCGCCCCTCAACCTCCGGTTACTCCCGTGAGCCCGGTGGTCGCCTTTGACCACTGGATTCTGGAGCTCAGCGAGCTTCGGGTTCCGGACCCAGACGTTCCTCTCGCAGCATCGCGAGTGGTGATCCAGGCACAAAGGCCTTAGGCCTGAGTGTCCGCACTGAGCTTTCAGAGGTACATCCAGCGTGCCCCATAGGGCATGACCTGGTCACTTGCGAGTTCCATATCGCCTATGACACAGCAGCTGATCTTGTGGCCGTCAGGCCAGACACTGAGGCGTGTGCACTTGCCACGCAGAGTTCCCCCTCTATGGTGCCAGACCCGGGCACATTGAGGGAGGCTTTCTCATCGTAGGATGCTGATGCCTGGCAAGCTGCTTGCGAGGATGAGCTTCGCGCTATCCGAGAGCACGGAGTCTACGAGCTGGTCGACCTTCCCCCTGGGAGGAAGGCGATTCAGGTCAAGTGGGTCTTTCGCAAGAAAGTGAAGCCGGATGGCTCACTGGAACGCTACAAGGCCCGCTTGGTCGTCAAGGGGTTCTCTCACATTGAGGGAGTTGATTACACTGACACCTTTGCCCCTGTCGGCCGCATTACCTCAGCTCGAGCTCTGTTCGGTGTAGTAGCTCAGCATGACTGGGAACTACACCAGATGGATGTGAACAATGCGTTCCTCCATGGCTCTTTGGATGAGGAGATCTACGTGGCTTAGCCACCAGGCTTTGAGGACCGTGACAAGGTCTGGCGCTTGCGCAAGTCCTTGTACGGCCTCAAGTAGTCTCCACGGTATTGGAACCGGGAGATCATCCTACCGACACCCGAGCGGTTTACTGCCATCCTGGTCTATGTTGATGACCTTCTGATCGCGTCTCTGTCGCTGGAGGCCGTGAAGGAGGCCAAGGCTGTCCTGCAGACCGCCTACAGGATGAAGGACATCGGTCCTGCATCGGTGTTTCTTGGTATGGAGATTGTGCGAGATCGCAGAAATCGGACACTGTTGCTGCATCAGGCCCGATACGCACGAGTCGTGGTGGAGCGCTTTAGCGATCTCCTTGGTGCAGTGCCCACTGCTTCCACACCACTCACACCTGATGGGCAGGATTCCTTGAAGGTGGATGACCCTACACAGCTGGGGGAGACAGTGGACGTGACCTTGTACCTCCGGCTTATCGGATCTCTGATGTACCTGGCCACTACCACGCGTCCCGACATCGCGTTCGCCGTCAACCTCCTCGCTCAGTTCTCGTAGGCTCCACGTGCGAGAGCTCTTCACGCGGCTGTGCGAGTGGTACGGTACGTGGTCTCCACGCCGTATCTCGGACTCTGCTTTCGTCGGCAGTGTTCGGTGGTCCTTGACGGCTACACTGACAGCGAGTGGGCTTGGAGTCCTGTCGGGCTCAGTCGCACTGGCTACGTGTTTCTGCTCAGTGGTACCGCTTTGTCTTGGCGAAGCAGGAAGCAGGGCTGCATCGCACGTAGCTCGTCGAAGGCAGAGTATGTGGCTTTGGGGGCAGGGGCTGCTGAGGCAGTTAGGCTACAACGCTTGTTTCTTGAGCTTGGGCAGTCAGTACCCGCCATTGTGCTGCGTTGCGACAACCAGAGTGCTCTCGCCATTGCGGAGAAATCTGGTGTTTTTCATGCTCGCACAAAGCACATTGCGGTTGAGCATCACTTCGTTCGTGATCTGGTGGAGCGACGCGTGATCTCCATCATGTGGGTTGGCACTGACTTGCAGCGAGCTGATTTCTTGACGAAGGCACTTGCACGCGGAAAGTTCCTGGTGGCCATTCGTTCTGTTGGGCTTCGCCCCGTGCGTGACAGTGGTTGAGTGTGGGATGTACGTTGCCGTCTCATCTGTCTGTGTCACTCACTATGTGGTTGTACCAGTGCTGCACGCGTATGGACATGCGTACCATCGGGTCATGGGGGAGTGTTGTGCTTTGTGCCGTTCCTGTACAGTTTACTGTGACCACTCGGCCGTGTCCATACTCGTGCAGATCCCTGAGGCAGGCGGCCCTGGTGACACCGGCGCGACGACAGGCGGCGGACTACCCGTCTGGAGCTGACCGACCACTGTTCCAGAGCCCCAGATGTCACCGGGACTCCTTGCTGTGACTTCTACGTCTTGCAGGCGCCTTTCGGCGGACTGGGCATGAGGCCCATTTGCATGTTTTTGCATTNGCGTGACAGTGGTTGAGTGTGGGATGTACGTTGCCGTCTCATCTGTCTGTGTCACTCACTATGTGGTTGTACCAGTGCTGCACGCGTATGGACATGCGTACCATCGGGTCATGGGGGAGTGTTGTGCTTTGTGCCGTTCCTGTACAGTTTACTGTGACCACTCGGCCGTGTCCATACTCGTGCAGATCCCTGAGGCAGGCGGCCCTGGTGACACCGGCGCGACGACAGGCGGCGGACTACCCGTCTGGAGCTGACCGACCACTGTTCCAGAGCCCCAGATGTCACCGGGACTCCTTGCTGTGCCTTCTACGTCTTGCAGGCGCCTTTCGGCGGACTGGGCATGAGGCCCATTTGCATGTTTTTGCATTGTATACTCGCTGTCAGTCGATGGATGCATGCATGTGACCAGTCGTTGCGTGTGTCTTTTGATTCTGCACGTCTAGGTTCAGACGGCGTAGGATTCTGACATGTGTGCGCAGAGTTACGGCCAAAACAGTGGTTTTGGGCCGGTTTTAGGACAGCTCTTGGACTGCCGCGTGCGACACCCGCCGTGCGCCGCGGTAGGTATTTATGCCCTGGACCTGTCAGTTGTCATCTCTCTCTGCATATGCTATATTGAAGCATTCTGACACTTTGACTTGTGTCTCCTAGCCAAACCCTTGCCGTTGTGTGTACGACCTGTGACTGTCGTCACCGTCTGACTAGGCACTGACGCCCGGTCAGCGGCTGTGCTGCTAGGAAGCTTCTACGCACTTTCTCATGTGCATCAGTGCACAATCAAAGACGTAATGAGCCTCCCTAGTACTATCCCTCTCCACTTGCCCCTTGCTTCGCAGAATTCCATAGCGCAATTCCCCTCTCCAGCTTCAGCCTCACCCATTGGCCAGTTTTGACATTGCGCATCGAAGCATCATGACCCCTGTTCTGAATAGCAGTGGGAGGGATTTTCTGCCTGGACCACCTTATAAACCCCAAAAAAAAGAGACTGAACAGCAAGAATGACTTTGTAAGCCTCCTTTCTCTCTACAAACACTTGTGATCTCATGCATTTGCATCTTCGTACGCAATGTCATCTCATGAACTTTGTCTGATTTCAGCCCGTAGATTCATGACCTTTACCTCATTCCCAACAAGCCTCTACAGTCAATTCATCCCAGAGAATAACTCTGATTCCAGACACATATTTGTGCTCACTTCACCTGTAGCGGGAGGGCCAGTTTGGCCCTCCCTCATTGAAGAAAAGCATGGGGTGGTCAGCAACCACCCCTCGCCACAGCAAGGCCTGGCTGGTGGTCAGCCACTCACAGGCTGCTGGCCATCCGGCAACTGACCGGCTGGACTGTCAGCGGCTGGCCACCGGACCAGCCACCTACTGGTGGCCAATTGAGATGGCCGCTCAATCGGTAGCCAGGAGCGAGGCTGTCCTCTGGGATGACTGCAAAGAAACTCTGGCCGCAAGTTTGACTCTGGTTGAAGTGACTAGGTGACTGTCTGAGTCACGTCAATGCAGAGTCTTGAGATTAAGTGAAGTGTTTGCTTGAGATTCTCTGAACCTTTAGGGTAGTAGTTTTTTAAAACGCTTTGCAAAGCGATCTAAAAACTACTACCCTTAAGTTAAGTGTTTGCTTGAGATTCTCTGAACCTGTTGCCACTGTGTCCATGACATAGCATGGAATTCCGTATGGAGGTAAAGGCAAACGTGGTTCTTTCTACACGCTGCCATCATGAAGCCACTGCACAAAATCATACATACATCCTCCCTGAGACATTATGGCAACTGCAAAATCGTTCGCAGACTAAGGGTCGTAGAATAAGCCGCGGCCGAAGCTTCTGCCTCGTCTGTGTTGCGCTTTGGCTGGCTGCTGCTTGACATCCTCAGGCTTGCGTTGCTTCTGCTGCTGCTGCTGCTGGTTCTTCGGTGCAACTTGCTGCTGTTGCGACGGTTGCTCCTGGGCTTTGCCCTGCTTCTGCTGGAACGGCCGTCGGAAAGGTGACGAGGATCGCCGGGCAGGTGCTGGGGTAGCAGAAGAAGCAGACGTTGTGGGAGTGCCGGGAGATGGAGAAGCGGAGCTTCCCTTGCTGCCAGCGAGTCCAAGCTTTTCCCTCAAATTGAAAGACCCCGAGCGCCTCAGGACGGGCCCAGCAGATGCAGCTGCACTAGTCTCCGCTGGTGCAGCTGAAGTAGCTCCAACAGTGGACTTTGTCCGTGTCAGTGAGGGTTTCGCTCCTGCAGCCGCTGCTGTCCTGGACGCTGAACCTGATTCCNACTTGCTGCTGTTGCGACGGTTGCTCCTGCGCTTTGCCCTGCTTCTGCTGGAACGGCCGTCTGAAAGGTGACGAGGATCGCCGGGCAGGTGCTGGGGTAGCAGAAGAAGCAGACGTCGTGGGAGTGCCGGGAGATGGAGAAGCGGAGCTTCCCTTGCTGCCAGCGAGTCCAAGCTTTTCCCTCAAATTGAAAGACCCCGAGCGCCTCAGGACGGGCCCAGCAGATGCAGCTGCACTAGTCTCCGCTGGGGCAGCTGAAGTAGCTCCAACAGTGGACTTTGTCCGTGTCAGTGAGGGTTTCGCTCCTGCAGCTGCTGCGGTCCTGGACGCTGAACCCGATGCCACCGATGCCGACGCTGATGCAGACTTGATCGACGGTCTTCCTGCTGCTGATGCTGATTCTGCTCTCGAGGCTCTGGCTGCATCTGCAGCTGATGACTCCGGCGACCCTGGCGCCGGGGACGAAGGAGCCGCTGTCCTTGCTGTCTTTAGCGAAGCGAAAGGTGACGACGACCTGCGGCCCATACGGGCTGCTTTCCCGTCAGCCTCTGAAGCTGCTGCTGTTGCTGTTCCAGCAGCGAGTTCCTCCAGTTCCGGGTCCGGCGGCGGAGGGAAGTCGGGGCCTGCGAGGGCCGAGTGGAGTGTGTTGCGGCTGTGCTCCTCCTGGTACACCCTGGGAAGGAAGAAAAAAACAAGACAGGCACAAAAGGGGAAGGAAAGGAGGACCACAAGACAGACATGAGGGAACAACAAGGAAGATGACTTCCACCCATCCAGGTACGAGGCCCATGGCATGCACAAAGCATGTGCACTAGGTAGACAGAAATGGCCTCTAGAAGCCCAAGGAAATGAGGCAAGAGCATGAGACGGCAAGAACACAAATGTCCACAGCTCCCAAAACACTGCCCATAAAAAGGTATGTTTCTATGTTTGCCATCTACTTGTGGACTTAAGTCGGAGTCGCTAAGTCGATGCGCTAAGTCGGGACCCTCTAACTCCAAGTCGGCCAAGTCGGTGTAGGGAGAGGGGCAGGGGAGGGGGGAAAGCAGAAGCAAGAAGGTGCATACTGTCATGGGAGGTAGTCAACGACAAGTTGGTGCTCTTATCATAAATCTTCCTCAAGTATTCTAGCATTGTACAGTGCCAAAACTGGAAAAATTGCTGGTCGGCTGAGCGACACGGATGCAAGGGGCTTGGCCGCCCCTGTAGACTGTGTTCTGACCCCAGTCGGCAAAAGGACTTGGGTCAAGTCGGCAGACTGGCCAGACTTGGAGTCGAAGCTGTCAAGTCGGAGTCGGTGGCAAACATAGGTATGTTTTGGATGAAGCTGGGAACAAACCAATCACTTCTCCTACACAGCCGTTCCAGACATCGGCATCTACTGGATATTTCAACCAGAGAGCGCCTCCTGCATTTGCACCTGAAATTGAAGTCGCAAAACCTCCAAGATGTGTTTCCCTATCTGGTGCGTTTGCACCTGGAGTTGAAGTCGCAAAACGTCTTTAAAAATGCTCATTTCCAGAGGAGACCATCGCACCTGGGGTTGAAGTCGCCGAGGCCTCGGGTGTTGGGTGCGCCCGCCAGCTTGGCCATGGTTTCCATGCGCTTGGTGCGTGAGTTCGCCGTAAGGCCTGCGAGGAGCCGTGGGTACACCAGTGGCCCTCCCGCGCCCTCTGGAGGGCACGCGCCCCACCCGTCCATAATCTCTGCTGTGAGCTGCGGATTGGTTGCAGAGGCAGGAAGGGGGTGAGAGAGGGGTAGAAGAGAATGCTGTTAGGGAGCGGTAAGGGGGTTAGGAAGAGCGGACATGGAGGGAGGCAAGAGCGAAACGAGTGTTTTGGGGGGGGAGAGAGGGAGTAAGGGAACGCGGGACCAAGAGAGAGAGAGAAAGAGAGAGAGAGAGA
>SZWC01019301.1:4436-50844 GCA_023375785.1 Penium margaritaceum | reverse complement strand
TATGTATCTATCTATCTATCTATCTATCTATCTATCTATCTGTCTATCTATCTATCTATATACATATACATACATGTATGTATATAGAGTATGCATATATGTGTACATATATGTCTATTTACATATATGTAAAGAACATGGATTTCCAAACATGTTTTTGCTTTCATTGACTTTCTACAGTAGAATGAATAAGCATCAGGAAAAATGTGAGCCTTGTAAAACTGTGGGGGGGAATGAACATGATTTTGGATGTTGCACACTCAAAAACTGCTTACTACGTGGTAGAACATGCCTTTACTTTATGAATTGATCAGTAATTGGAACGGATGTCCACAAGAGGGTTCTACACATGATCAGAAACCATTCTCAAACATGATGATGGGTTCCATGGGTGCAAGGTGTGCCCCCATGGCAGGTAGAAGTTCATGCACTTGACAAAAGACATTTTCTATGCGCTCTTGATATGTTATGGAACATTGGCAAGTTGGCAACAAGCGTACCACCAGCTGAGTACAAGATTGTGTGCCTTCCTCTGTGGATGATGTGAAAAACCAATTCATGCATGTATTGGTAGTATTGACTTACCAAGGCTAGATCTATGTATTCTTACAGAATGAACAAACTAAAAATTGAAAAAAATGCCATTTCCCTCAACAAACTTTCCTGCCTCATGGATCCTAGAGTGTTCCGCTCACAAAACATGTGGCAATCAGAAAGAAAAATTCATTCTCTTATACCAAAATGGTTCCCCACACGTGCAGAAATTTCTGGTCACTTCTTTGAGTGCACTTTTTTATGAAGAATGCTTATTGGTCTATGTCCCTCACCTTCTACAAATTGATATGATTTCCACGCAGATTTTTTGTGAGGCTTGAGAAGAGGCCACAGAGCGTAGTCATGGCATTATGAAATGATGGAGCCACAGGGAGGAAACGCAAGATCGAGTTTTCTGCCAAGGACTTGGCCCAGAAGAAACATGGAGCAGTTTTTGGGTGCAGTGCTGATGGCAGAAGCAGAAGGGTGAGCAGAGACAGGGACGCAGCGCCAAAGCATGGGCGAGGGAGGTGGAACCGCAGCACAGAGGTGTGAGGATGAAGATATTGAGGCGATGGAGTGTGGTACTAATGCATTGGCACATGTTAGAGCTGATCATAAGAGCCAGAACGAGTGTTTCTGTAGTGAATAAAAGCAAGGGCTGATATTTGTAATTCATGAAGATTGGAGCTGGCCGCAGTCAAGGATGACGGGCACAGAGGTGGTTGGCAGGGAGGAAATTCCACAGCCATGAAATGGTCAAAAGACAAGAGATGGATCATTTTGTACTGATCGAAGCAATCTAGTACAAGAAAAACTAGAACAGAGAATGAAATATGTTGCTAATCTCTACGCCCAGCCTAGAGCTGCTACCTAGGGTGGGCGGTGCGAAGTGTGACACCTCAGAAACCCTGCTTCTGCTACAGCTAGTACGTTTTGCATGAGCAGAGGCACTTCATGACTCTGTTGTGATGATGTTACCATTGTAGGAAACCGGGTTTTCCATCCATGTTCCCTGTTACAAGGACCAAGGAGCCAGTCCGGCCACTTCAGACTGGCAGGATTCCTGACATCTGGTCCAGTTGCCGGTGTCTGTTGCCGGTGATGACTACTGCTTGTCTTTCTGGTTTGGAAGTGGAGAAAGCCTTGGGCTCCAAAGATGAACCTCTTGACCAGGGGGTATCTTGGTGATTTTCAATTCTGATCATTAGTTGATATGGTCCTTGCCAAACTAATGGCATGGTTGATCCCATGTTGAGCCTTGTGTTGGTCAACTGAAGTTCTGAAAGCCCCCCTCAACCGCACAAGGAGAGACATATTCAGGGAGACGTAGACAGTTTTTTTTCTCCCTTCATCAATGATGGTGCCATGACAGAATTTTTAAGCAGGAGTGAACGTATGCAACCAGGTCGGGAGAACTGACGAGCAAATCCTCAAGAAGAGACACAGGAGAAGGAGGCTTGAGCACCATGGCAGATGGCCATTGGTAAGGATATTGGTTGCACTGCTTGCTTGCATAATCGGAAATAAAGTGAAGTTAGCGAGAAGGATGGAGCTAGCTTTAGTATGAGTGGTAGTGATTTTTGTGCCAAGATACAAAAGTGAGGCTGGGAAGAGAAAGAAAAAAGAACCATGATGATCTGGGAGTGGTCAGATGAGGCTCTTTTGCACAAAGAGAGGAATGTGCAGCTCACAGTTTCGCTCCAGTTGTCTTGGCCTTGCTCCAGTTGTCTTGGGATTGCGCTAGTTTTCTTGCAATTGCTCCAGTTGTCTTGGGCTTCCTCCAGTTGTCTTGGGCTTCCTCCAGTTGTCTTGGGCTTGCTCTAGCTGGCTTGGCCTCAGTGCAGATGTATTGCGCTTGCTCCAGTTTTCTTGGGCTTCCTCCTGTTGTCTTGGGCTTGCTCCAGTTGTTTTGGCCTTGATACAGTTGTCTTGGGCTTGCTCCGGTTGTCTTGGGCTTGCTCCATTTGTCTTGGGCTTGCTCAAGTTGTCTTGGCCTTGCTCCAGTTGTCTTCGCCTTGCTTGAGCTGTCATGCGCTTGCTCCAGTTGTCTTCGCTTTGCTCCAGTTGTCTTGGACTTGCACCAGTTGTCTTGGGCTTGCACCAGTTGTCTTGGGCTTGCTCAGTTGTCTTTTCCCTGCTCCAGTTGTCTTCCCTTTGATCTAGTTGTCTTAGGCTTGCTCCAGTTCTCTTGGGCTTGCTCCAGTTGTCTTTGGCTTGATCCAGTTGTCTTGGGCTTGCTCTAGTTGTCTTGGGCTTGATCCAGCTGTCTTGCGCTTGCGCCAGTTGTCTTCGGCTTGGTCCAGTTGTCTTCGGCTTGCTCAAGTTGTCTTTGGCTTGCTCCAGTTGTCTTGGCCTTCCTCCAGTTGACCTGGGCGTGCTCAATTTGGCATAAGCTTGCTCCAGTTGTCTAGGGCTTGCTCCAGATTTCTTTGCCTTGCTCCATTTTTCTTCGACTTGCTCCAGTTGTCTCAGGCTTGCTCCAGTTGTATTGGGCTTGCTCCAGTTATGATGGGCTTGCTCGAGTTGTCTTTGCCTGGCTCAAGTTATCTTCGGCTTGCTCCAGCTGTCTTGGGCTTGCTCCAGATGTCTTCGCTTTGCTCCAGCTGTCTAAATCTTGCACCAGTTGTGTTGGGATTTCACAAGTTGCCGTTGGCTTGCTCCAGTTGTCTTTGCCTTGCTCCAATTGTCTTGGCTTTGCTTCAGTTGTCTGGGCTTGCTCCAGTTGTCTCAGCTTTGCTCCAGATGTCTTGGGCTTGCTCCAGATGTCTTAGGCTTGCTCCAGTTGTCTTGGGTTTGCTTCAGTTTTCTTGGGCTTGCTCTAGTTGTCGTGCGCTTGTGCCAGTTGTCTTTGCGCTTGAGCCTGTTGTCTTTGGCTTGCTCCAGTTATCTTGGGCTTGCTCCAGTTGTCTTTGGCTTGCTCCAGTTGTCTTGGCCTTGCTCCAATTGTCTTGGGCTTGCCCCAGTTTTCTTGGCTTTGCTCCAGTGGTCTTGTACTTTCTCCAGCTGTCTTGGGCTTGCTCAAGTTGTCTTGGGATTTCTTGAGTTTTCTTGGGCTTTCTTGAGCTGTCTTGGGGTTGCTCCAGTTGTGATGGGCTTGCTCCAGCTCTCTTGGACTTTCTCCAGCTGTCTTGGCCTTGCTCCAGTTGTCTTCGGCTTGCTCCAGTTCTCTTGGCCTCACCCTAGCTTTCTTGGGCTTGCTTGAAATATCTTTGGCTTGCTCCAGTTTACATGGCCTTGCTCTTGTTGCCTTGGTATTGCTCCAGCTGTCTTGGGCTTGCTCCAGCTGTCTTGGGCTTGCTCTAGTTGTCTTGAGTTTGCTTCAGTTGACTTTGCCTTGCTCACGTTTTCTTGGCGTTGCTCCAGTTTTCTTGGGCTCGTTCCAGTTTTCTTGGGCTTGCTCCAATTGCCTTGGGTTGGCTCCTGCTCCTTGGCCTTGCTCCAGTTGTCTTGGCCTTGCTCCAGTTGTCTTGGGCTTGCTCCAGTTGTCCTGGGCTTGCTCCAGTTGTCTTGGCCTTGCTTGAGTTGTCTTGGCTTTGCTCCAGTTTTCTTGGGCTTGCTCCAGTTGTCTTGGGCTTGCTCCAGTTATCTTGGGCTTACTCCAGTTTTCTTGGCCTTGCTCAAATTTTGTTGGCCTTGCTCAAGCTGTCTGGCTTGCTCCAGTTGTCTTCGCTTTGCTACAGTTGTCTTTGGCTTGCGGTAGTTGTCTTGGGCTTGCTCCAGCTGTCTTGGGCTTCCTCGATTTGTCACTGCCCTATTCCAGCTGTCTTGGCCTTGCTCTAGTTGTCTTGGGCTTGCTCCACTTGTCTTGCGCTTGCTCCATTTTTCTCGGGCTTGCTCCCGTTGTCTTGCACTTGATACAGTTTTCTTGGGCTTGCTCCAGTTGTCTTCGGCATGCTCAAATTTTGTGCGCTTGTGCCAGTTGTCTTGTGCTTGCTCCAGTTTTTGTGGGCTTTCTCCTGTTGTCTTTGGCTTGTTCCAGCTGTCTTGGCCTTGCTCCAGGTATCCTGGGCTCGCTTGAGTTGGCATGGGCTTGCTGCACTTGTCTTGGGTTTGATCCAGTTTTCTTGGGCTTGCACAAATTTTATTGGGCTTGCTCCAGTTATTCTAGGCTTTCTTGAGTTGTTTTGCACTTCCTCTAGTCTTCTTGGGCTTACTCCAGTTGTCTTGGGCTTGCTCCATTTGCCTTGGACTTTCTCCAGTTGTCTTGGCCTTGCTCAAGTTGTCTTGGGCTCCCTCCCGTAATCTTGGCCTTGCCCTAGTTGTCTGAAGCTTGCTCCAAATGTCTTGGGCTTGCTCCAGTTGTCTTTGTCTTTCTCCAGTTGTATTGGCCTTGCTCATACTGTCTTGGGCTTGCTCCAGTTGTATTGGGTGTGCCCCAGTTGTCTTGGCTTTGCTCCAGTTGTCTTGAGCTCGCTCCAGTTGTCGTGGGCTTGTTCCATATGTCTTCGCTTTGCTCCAGCTGCCTTGGGCTTGCGCCAGTTATGTTGGGATTTCTCCAATGGTCCTGGGCTTGCTCCAGTTGTCTTTGCCTTGCTCCATGTATTTCAGCTTTGGTTCAGTTGTTTGGGCTTGTCCCAGTTGTCTGGGCCTTGCTCAAGTTGTCTTGGGCTTGCTTCAGTTATCTTGGGCTTGCTCCAGTTGTTGTGCGCTTGCGCGAGTTTTTTTTGGCTTGCTCCAGTTATCTTGGGCTTGATCCAGTTTCCTTTAGCTTGCTCCATTTTTGTTGGAATTTCTCCAATTGTCTTCGCCTTGCTCCAGTTGTTTTGGGCGTGCTCCAGTTTTTGTGGCCTTGTTCCAGTTTTCTTGGGCTTGCTCAACTTGTCTTGGGCTTGCTCGAGTTGTCTTGGTCTTGCTTGAGTTTTCTTTTACTTGCACCAGTTGTGTTTGGATTGCTCCAGTTTTCTTGGACTTTCTCCTGTTTTCTTGGCCTTGCTCCAGTTTTTTTCAGCTTGCTCCAGTTGTCTTGGCCTTGCCCCACTTGTCTTGGGCTTTCTCCAAATGTCTTTGGATTGCTCCAGTTGACTTGGCCTTGCTCTAGTTGTCTTGGCCTTCCTCTAGTTGTCTTTGGCCTTCTACAGTTGTCTTGGGCTTGCTCAAGTTGTCTTGGGTTCGCTCTAGTTGTCTCGGCCTTGCTCAAGTTCTCTTTGCGTTGCTCCAATTGTCTTCGGCTTGCTCCAATTGTCTTGGGCTTGCTCCAGCTGCCTTGGGCTTGCTTCAGTTTTCCTGGCCTTGTTCCAGTTGTCTTGGCCTTGCTCCGGTTGTCTTGGGCTTCCTCCCTTTTTTTTGGCCTTGCTTCAGTTGTCTTGGACTTGCTCCAGTTTTCTTGGGCTTTCTCTAATTGTCTTGGGCGTCTTCTAGTTGTCTTGGGCTTGCTCCAGTTTTTTGGGCTTGCTCCAGTTGCTTGGGCTTGCTCCAGTTGTCCTGGGCTTGCTCCAGTTGTGTTGGACTTGCTCCAGTTGTATTGGGCTTTCTCTTGTCTTCTTGGGCTTGATCGAGTGGTCTCGGGCTTGCTCCAGTTGTCTTGGGGTTGCTCAAAGTGTGTCAGGATTGCTGAAATTGTCTCAGGATTGCTCCATTTTTCTTGGCATTGCTGCAGTTGTTTTGGGCTCGTTCCAATTGTCTGGAGCTTGCGCCAGTTTTCTTGGGCTTGCTCCAATTGTAGTGGACTTGCTCCAGTTGCCTTGGCCTTGCTCGAGGTGTCTTGGCCTTGCTCCAGTTGTCTTGGACTCAATATAGTTGTCTTGGGCTCCCTCCTGTTTTCTTGGGCTTGCTCTAGTTTTCTTGGGCTTGCTCTAGTTGTCTTGGCATTGATCTAGTTGTCTTTGGCTTTCTTCAGTTGTCTTGGGCTTGCACCAGTTGTATTGGGCATGTACTAGTTGTCTTCGGATTGCTCCAACTGTGTTGGGCTTGCTCCAGTTGTCTTGGCTTTCCTCGAGTTGTCTTGGCTTTGATCTAGCTGTCTTGGACTTGCTCCAGTATTCTTTACCTTGGTCCAGTTGTCTTCGGCTTGCTCCAGTTGTCTTGGCCTTGCTCTACTTTGTCAATGCGCTGGATAGCAACGGTGTAGAAAACGGGTCCTGACATGGGAGGTCCCCAACTGCTCTTGGTGATTCAATAAGGATAACATATCACCCTCGAACGAGGATCCATTCTTTAGGTTTGTTCAGTTTGCAACCTCACAAAGTCCGCATGAAGGTCTTTAGTTTCTACCCTTGGTTGGATACTCTGTGAGGAGTCTCAAAAGAAAGAACTGTAAATGGATTCATGCAGGGTACAGGCTTTTGTACTTGTAGAGCTTTGTTAATGCTCCTGTGTAGTGGCTCGACAGGAGCGAACCTCAGCCTACATTCCTACTTGGCGCGTCCTAAGACCGCCAAGTGTCATCCTCAAGGCAGGCTCTAGTAAGCTTCCTAGAAGCATCTTGTCCCATTCTGTCCCACAAAAAACAGCGCGGCCGTCGCGGGTTTGATCCTACGAGCCATGAGCTCCAGCGCTTGTCCCAACTACGCCACAATGATGTGTTTCCTATGATGATCTCAAGGGGAAAAACCCATTATGGGCAGTGCATTCCTGGCCTATCTCATATCAGACCAAGGGAACATATTCCATAGAGCAGTGCATACCTTGCCTTTCTGTGCAACGAGCCAGCTAGCCAGTGGATAAGGTGCATACCATTCAACAAATCTCCCCCTTGCACTTCTGTCCATCTGTCGTTCACTGGGCTCCATTAATGCCTTGGGGCTCACCCTTCCTCTGCCGCACTCCTCATGCCGAATCCACGAATACTTGCAGAGTGCAAGTTGCTCTCCAGCGGCTTGGTCATGCAGTCAGTAAGCATGCTCTTGGTTCCGCACTGCTGCAAGTCCACCATGTTCTTCATGACCAGGTCACGTGAGTAGTAGTAACATATGTCGATGTGCTTCGTTCGTCGGGAGATGATCCCATCTTCAGCCATTGAGATGGCACTCATGTTGTCCACGTGTACAACCGTGGCGTCCTTCTGTGGAATAGTCATTTTGCCAAGCAGGCTCCGTAGCCACTGAGTCTCCTTGCACAACTCAGATAGAGCAATGCACTTTGCCTCAGCCATGGACACGGAAGCATAGTCCTGCTTCCTACTGTCCCATGAGATGACAGCCCCTTTCACGATGCACACGTATCCATCGGTGGATTTCTTGTTGCTAAGATTTCCTCCCCAGTCGGCGTCGGTGTAGCACTTTAGGCGGAGGGGGTCTGTACCTTCTTGGCTCCCGAGGATGAGGCCCATGTGGCGTGTCTTCTGCAAGTACCACAAGATGCGCTTGACTGCCTACCAATTATGTGGCCCTGGGTTGGCCAGGAACCTGCTCACTTGTCCCACATCATAGCAGATGTCCAGAAGAGTACCTACCATGGCATAGATAATGTTACCCACAGCGGACTGGTAGGGGATGTCTTGCATCTCCCTTCGTTTTGCTTCATTACTTGGTGACATTGAGGCCTTCAGTTTTGGATCTTTTGTCATTGGGGTGCCAACAGGTTTGCAGTCTTGCATGTGATAGCGCTTTAGTACCTCATCGATGTATTTGGTTTGGTTGAGTTTGGTGGTGCCCGCTGCTCGGCTGCGGTGGATGGTAATCCCAAGGTAGTACTCGAGAGGGCCAATGTCCTTCATTTTGAACCTTTTGCTGAGGTCAGACTTGAGCTCATCCAGCAGCTCAACTGAAGAAGAGTAGATGATAAGATCATCCACATACAGTGCAACGAGCATCAACCCACTCCCATCATCGCACACAAGCATGCTCGGATCATTTTGGCAATGCACCAAGGAGAGACCAGTCATGAAAATCTTTATCTCTTTGTACCACATCCCTGGGGCCTGTTTCAGCCCGTAGAGTGCTTTTACCAACTTGCACACCTTGCCCTTGGGAGCTTTGACTACGTTGGACACCTCCATCAGCACATCCTTGTCGAGCTTCCCATAAAGGAAAGCTGTCGCGATGTCCATCTGATGTATCTCCAGTTTCTTTGCGGCTGCCATGGCAAGGAGAAAGTAGATAGAAGAAAAGGAGATGACGGGCACAAACGATTCTACGTTCTCAGAGCCCGGACATTGAGAAAACCCCTTTGCCACTGCCCTCGCCTTGAACTTTTCGATTTTGCTATCTTGCTTCTTCTTCACTCGGAGGACCCACTTGGATCCCACCACTTGGGCCTTGTCGGGTGTATCCACCAGCACCCACGTGCTGTTCTTGGCAATGCACGCAAGCTCGCCGTCCACTGCCTCCTTCCACTTTGCCGCATCTGGGCCATTCATCGCCGACGTCACTATGGATGGCTCTCCCTCAGCCATGCAGGACCAGCTAAGGCCAGTCCAATCGTCCTCATGCAGCAAAGGTGATTTCCTTTGTCGCAAACTGCACCGGGTTGCTGGTGCGGCTTCTTGCTTTACTACTGGTGCTACCACAGGTGGTGGTGTGTCGTCGTGGTCGTCGTCGTTGTCAGAAGAGTCGTCAGACTCCAAGTCAGACTCGGAAGCCCCGGACGCCACGGTATCTGCGTCCATGTCAGATACTGCGTAATCCTACACAGCTTCTCTCACATTCCCACCACCTACTGGCAAAGCAAGCCAATTGTTGGGTGCTTGGTCTTCGGACTCAAGCAAAACTATCCGCTCTCCCGCCTTGGGAGCGAGGATTGGGTCCAACCCCCCCTTTCCAAGGGAGTGTTCGTCAAACTCAACGTCGCGGCTCCTCACGAACTTGCTTGTTCCCTGGTCCAAAAGCCAATAGGTTTTGTGTGACGTGTTGTACCCAACCATGACGCACTTTTTGGAACTTGCCTCCACCTTCTCCCGTCTGGATCTTCATCCATGCAGTTGACCCGAACACCTTCATGTGAGAGGCGTTGGGTTTTTTTTCCGACCATGCCTCTTGTGGGGTCTTCAGCTGCTTATCGCGCTCCTTTCCACACTTTCGCAAAGCGATTGCTGGTGTGAGGTTCAAGAGGTAGCAGGCTATTGTTGTAGATTCAGCCCAGAAGCAACGTGGGAGCTTGGCGTCCAAGAGCATGCTTTGCACCATACCGAGTAGGGTCTAGATCATCTTCCCGGCCATGCCATTACTTTGGGGGTTGTAAGGGGTGGTTTACTTGTGGCGGATGCCATGATGCTTCAGCCAAGGCTTGCATGCCTCCCACTCACCCCCGTTGTCACTTCGAAGCATCTTCACCTTCTTGGACGGTTGCCCCTCTATCATGGCGACAAACTCCAAGAGCTTCTCCTTGACCTCTCCCTTTGTTTTGAGGAAGTAGATCCACAACTTGCGGCTGTGGTTGTCGATGAAGGTCAAGAAGTACTTGCTTCCTTTGTTATACATTGTGTGAAAGGATCCGCACACGTCACTGTGGATAAGGTCCCAAGACATTCTTTGCTCGATGACCTTCTCTCCCAAACACCATCTTCTTTGCCTTTGCTTGGAGGCATGGTTCACACAACGTACACCCATCTCCATGCGACATGGTGCACCCTTCCATTCTGTGGACTACCTCTTGCTCTTGCATCTTCTGCAATGTGTTGTTGGCCACGTGGACAAATTGCTGGTGCCACAACTCACTGTCAGTGTCCTTGGTTGATGTGGCGGCCGTAGCGGTTGCCCGTGGTGCATCCTTTGACTTTGGTGCCACTGTCTTGGTGGCACATGCCAGTCCCTCATCCAATGCTTTGGTGACTTTGGTTTGAAACACATAGAGGCCGTCTACTCTTGGAACTTGAAGTATGAGGTCGTCTTTGGTGTAAAAAAAGTTTACATCCTCATTTTTTGGGCCACGGCTTCCTTGTTGGTGAACACCACTATCATGTTGTCGTCGGTGATTTGTGAGACCGACAGTAGGCTTGCTGCAAATGAGGCCATGTACAAAACCTTTTGAAGATTAACCTCCTTCTCAAAACCGTTCACATTGAATGTGATCACCTTGTCCCCTTCACCCATGGCTCGGACGACGCCGCCGTTTGTACACTTGATGTGTACGTCAGATTCAGTCATGGGGCCAAATCCACCCTTCTCTTTTGAGGAGTTGTGGTTGGTTCCCGATTCAAGGGCGAATGCCCTCGGCCAAAGGAGTGTTGCCCCATTCATGGGCAACCCTTCAGCCATCATGTTGGTAAGCTCCTTCTTCTCCTTCCCAACTTTGTTCCTGCCTTATTTCCTAAGACAACGACAGTCCCTAGCCCTGTGCTGAGCCTTGCCATAGTTGTGACAATTTCCGGGCTTCTTGGAACTCTTCCCGCCACCATTGCCTTTCCCTCCGCCGCCACCGCTTCTGCTATTGCCTTGAGTAGAGCAAGAGCTTGCACCTTGTTCACCGAAGCAAGAGGCATAGGCTAAAATGTGTGCCATGATCCTTCTGATGGTGCCACCGAAAAAGCTGAAGGTCCTTGATCACCGTATTTGGCGGTTGCAAGGAGGCACATCTGACGTATGAAGTTGTCACCAAACACGTCCGCAACAAGTCTATGCGTGTATCGATTCTCCTTTCCTCACCCTCATCGACATCAACCTTTGGAAGATGAAGAGTCAGTTTGCTAGGGCATTTGATTTATGCACGTATGAGAGTTTTGCTTAGGCCTCGACAGCCGACGTGCATCATGTGATGTGGGGGTATTGAGTCTTGTTGATGGACGTTGCAAGCATGGCGAGAGCCATGTTGTTCTCTGTTGTCCATGCGGCAAGGTCAGCCGCATGTGTGGTCACTATCGCATTGGCAGGTGCTGTCTTGGTCCTTTTTAGGATGTCGAGGTAGCCAGACCCATTCATGACAATCTCAAACTGCCATCTCAACAAGGGAAAACCTATCCCTGTGAATTTGGACATACTCGCCTCAAGGCAGACTTGAGTCGAATCCACAATTTTTGGCAGTTGCTCATCTTCTCGACTTTGCTGCTACTCTGCCTTGTTGAGGCTGATGAGGCTAATGAGACTACTGAATGCAACAATTGTGAAAGGTGCAGTTGGTTCCGTTGCAAACCCCTCCTACCGTTGATCGCCTAAGGCGATGGTGTCGTCGTGAGAAAAAGGGGCTCAGGATCGTACCAACTTGTAAAGGGGTATAGCTTTATCCTGTTGGGGCTCGAGGGTCTTGTCCAACATGGACAGAGCTATTCCTCGTCCCCTAGTCCGCCACGTGCATGCACCCTACCTGAAGAAGCCGATGCAGCTAATTGAGCAGATTGGAGCCGACTGATCTTCATGTCCCTGACGTACATGTGTGCCCTGCAAGACCACGCACGAGTCGGTCTTGGAAGGGTGCCTTTGAACCAGAAGTGTGGGTCCATAACCCTTTATCAATGCGCCGGGTAGCAACGATCTAGAAAATGGGTCCCAACATGGGAGGCCACCAACCGTTCTTGATATATAAACAAAGATAACACATCACCCTCAAACTAGGGATCCCCACCTCAGGTTCGTTCAATTTGCAACATCACGAAGTGTGCATGAAGGTGTTTAGTGTCGACCCTTGGTTGGACACTATCTGAGGAGTCTCAAAGGCAAGAACTATAAATGGATGCATGTAGGGTACAAGCTTTTGTACTTGCAGAGCTTTTGCTAATGCTTCTACTTGTAGTGGCTACACAGGAGCCAACCTCAGCCTCAGTCCTACTTGGCACGTCCTAAGACCGCCAAGTGTTATCCTCAAGGCAGGCTCCAGTAAGAATCCTAGAAGCTCCCTGTCCCATTCTGGGGCACAAAGAAAAATGCGGCTGTCGAAGAGGTTTGAGCCTCAACCCATGAGCTCCGGTGCCTGTCCCAACTAGGCCACAATGTTGTATTTCCTATGATGATCTCCAAGGGACATACCCATTATGGGCAGTGCATTCTTGGCCTATCCCAGAACAAACCAAGGGGACATACTCCATAGAGCAGTGCATGCCTTGTCTTTCCGTGCAACCAGCCAGCTAGACATTGGAAAAGGTGCATACCATTCAACACAATTGTCTTGCGCTTGCTCCAGTTGTCTTGGGCTTGCTCCAGTTGTCTTGGGCTTGATCTAGCTGTCGTAACCTTGCTCCATCTTTCTTGGCCTTGCTCCAGCTCTCTTGGGCTTGCTCCAGCTGTCATGACCTTGCTCCAGTTTTCTTGGCCTTGCTCCAGCTGTCTTGGGCTTGCTCGAGTTGTCTTTGCTTTGCTCTAGTTTTTTCTTGGGCTTGTGCCACTTGTCATGGGCTTGCTCTAGTTTTCTTAGGCTTGCTCCAGTTGCCTTTGCATTGCTCCAGTTGTCTTGAGCTTGGTCTAGTTGTCTTGGCCTTGCTCCAGTTATATTCTGCTTCCTCTAGTTGTCTTAGGCTTGCTCCAGTTGTCTTGGGCTTCCTCCAGTTGTCTTGGGCTTGCTCCAGTTGTCATGCATTTGCGCCAATTGTCTTAGGCTTGCTCCAGTTGTCTTGGGCTTGCTCCTGTTGGTATGGGCTTACTCCAGTTGTCTTAGACTTCCTCCAGTTTTCTTGGCCTTACACCATTTTTCTTGGATTTTCTCCAGTTGTCTTGGGATTGCTCCAGTTGTATTGGGCTTGCTCCAGTTATCTTGGGCTTGCTTCATTAACCTTGAGCTCACTCAAGTTGCCTTGGGCTTGATCCAGTTGTCTTGGCCTTGCCCCATTTGTCTTGGGCTTGCATCAAATGTCTTGGGCTTGCTCCAGTTGTACTTTCCTCGTTCCACTTGTCTTTGCCTTGATCCAGTTGTCCTGGGCTTCCTCCACTTGTCTTGAGCTTGCTCTAGTTGTCTTGGATGTGCTCTAGTTGTGTTGGCCTTGCTCAAGTTTTTTCATCCATGCTTCATTTTTCTTCAGCTTGCTCCAGTTGTCCTCGGCTTGCTCTAATTGTGTAGGGTTTGATCCAGTTGTCTTGGCCTTGCTCCAGTTTTGTTGGCCTTGCTCCAGTGAACTTGGGCCTGTTCCAGTTGTCTTGGGCTTGCTCCGGTTTTCTTGGCCTAGCTCCAGTTATCTTGGACTTGTTCCAGTTGTCTTTGGCTTGCCCCAAATTTCTTGGCCTTTCTCCACTTGTCTTGGACTTGCTCCAGTTTTCTTGGGCTTGCTGCAAATGTCTTGGGCTTCCTCCAGTTTTCTTAAGCTTTCTCCAGTTGTCTTGGATTTGCTCCAGTTGCTCGGGCTGCTCCAGTTGTCCTGGGCTTGCTCCAGTTTTCTTGGACTTGCTCAAGGTGTATAGGGCTTGCTCCAGTTGTTTTGGGCTTGATTAAGTTGTCGTGGGCTTGCTCCAATTGTCTGGGGCTTGCTCAAACTGTCTTGGCCTTGCTCCAGTTCTCTTGAGAGTTTTTCCAGTTGTCATGGACTTGCTCCAGTTGCCTTGGCCTTGCTCTAGTTGTCTTGGTCTTGCTCCAGTTGTCTTGGACTTAACGTAGTTTTCTTTGGCTTGCTCCAGTTATCTTGGGCTTGCTCCAGTTGTCTTAGGCCTGCTCCAGTTGTCTTGGTCTAGCTCCACTTTTCTTGCCATTGCTCTATTTGTCTTGGGCTTGCGCTAGTTGTCTTAGCCTTGGTCCAGTTGTATTGGGCTTGCTACAGTTTTCTTGGTCTTGTTTCAGTTGTCTTGGACTTCCTCCTGTTGTCTTGGGCTTGCTCAAGTTGTTTTGGCTTTGCTCAAGTTGCCATGGGCTTGCACCATTTGTCTTGGGCTTGCTCCAGTTGTCTTGGCATTGCTGCAGTTGTCTTCGCCTTGCTTCAGTTTTCTTGGACTTGCTCCAGTTGTCTTGGGTTTGCTCGAGTTGTCTTGGGCTTTATCCACTTTTCTTGGGCCTGCTCCATTTGTCTTGGTCTTGCTCCTGTTTTCTTGGGCTTGCTCCAGTTTTCTTGGGCTTTATCTTGTTGCCTTGGCCATGCTCTAGTTTTCTTGGGCTTTCTCCACTTGTCTTGGCCTTACTCCAGTTATCTTGGGCTTGCTCCAGTTGTCTTGGCCTTGCGCGAGTTGTCCTGGGTTGGCTCCAGTTGTCTTGGCCTCGCTCCAGTTCTCTTGGCCTTGCTCCAGCTGTCTTGGGTTTGCTCCAGTTTTCTTGGGCTTAATCCAGTTGTCTTGGCCTTCCCCCAGTTGTCTTGGGCTTGCTCAAGTTGTCTTGGGCTTGCTCCAGTCGCATTGACCTTACTCCAGTTGTCTTCGCCTTTCTGCAGTCGTCTCGGGCTTGCTCTAGTTTTCTTTGCTTTGCTCCAGTTGTCTTCAGCTTGCTCCACTTTTCTTGGGCGTGCTCCAGTTGTCTTGAGCTTGCTCCAGTTATTGTGCGCTTGCGCCTGTTGTCCTGGGTTTGCTCCATTTGTCTTGGGCTTGCTCCACTTGTCTTGGCCTTGCTCCAATCGTCTTGGCCTTACTCATATTGTCTTGGGCTTGCTCTAGTTGTCTCGGCCTTGCACGAGTTATCTTGGGCTTGCTCCAGTTGTCTTGGGCTTGCTCCAGATGTCTTGGGCCCCACTTGTCTCGGGCTTGCTCAAGTTGTCATGCGCTTGCACAAGTTTTCTTGGGCTTGGTTCAGCTGTCTTGGGCTTGATGCAGTTGTCTTTGCCTTACTCAAGTTGTCTTGTTCTTTCTCCTGTTGTCTTGGGCTTGCTTCAGTTGTCTTTGCCTTGCTCCAGTTGTCTTGGGCTTGCTCCAGTTGTCTTGGGCTTGCTCCAGTTGTCTTTGCCTTGCTCTAGTTGTCTTTGCCTTGCTACAGTTTTCTTGGGCTTGCTCTTGTTGTCTTCGGCTTAGTCGATTTGTCTTGGGCTTTCAGCAGTTGACTTGGCTTGCTCCAGTTTTCTTGCGCTTGCTGAAGTTGTCTTTGACTAGCTGCGTTGTCTTGACCTTGCTCCAGTTGTCTTGGAATTGCTCCAGTTGTCTTGGACTTGCTTCATTTGTCTTGGCTGTGCTCCAAGTCTCTTGGGGCTGCTCCAGTTGTCTTGGCCTTGCTCTATTTGTCTTGTGTTTGCTCCAGTTGTCTTTTTCTAGCTCTGTTTGTCTTGGCATTGCTCCACTTGTCTTGGGCTTGCTCAAGTCGTCTTGGGTTTGCTCCAGTTGTCTTGGGCTTGCTCCTATTGTGTTGGGCTTGCTCCAGTTGTCATGGGCTTGCTCTTGTTGGATTGGACTTGCTTCAGTTGTCTTTGCCTTGCTCCAGTTGTCTTGGGCTTTTGCTCCAGTTGTCTTGGGCTTGCTCCTGTTGTCTCGGCCTTGCTCCAGTTGTCTTGGGCTTGGTCCAGTTGTCTTTGGCTTGCTCCAGTTTTCTTACCTTTGCTCCAATTCTATTAGGCTTACTCCAGTTGTCTTAGGGTAGGTCGAGTTGTCATGGAATTCCTCTAGTTTCTTTGGCTTGCTCCAGGTGTCTTGGGATTGCTCAATATGTCTTGGCATTTCTCTTGTTTTCTTGGCCTTGATCCATTTAACTTGGGCTCGCTCCACTTTTCTCGGCCTTGCTCCAATTTCCTTTGACTTGCCCCAGTTGTCTTTGGATTGCTCCATTTGTCTTGGGCTTTCTCCAGTTGTCTTGGGCTTGATCCAGTTATCTTGGGCGTGCTCCAGTTGTCTTGGCTTGATCTAGTTGTCTCGGTTTTGCTCCAGTTGTCATGGGCTTGCTCAGTTGTCTTGACCTTGCTCCAGCTGTCTTGGATTTGCTCCAGGTGTCTTGGACTTGCTTGAGTTGTCTTAGCCTTGCTCCAAATCTCTTGATGTTGCTCAAGTTGTCTTGGCCTTGCTCTAGTTGTCTTGGGTTTGCTCCAGTTGTCTTGGCCTTGCTCCAGTTGCTTCAGCCTTGCTCCAGTTGTCTCGGGCGTGCTCCAAGTGTCTTGGGTTTGATCCAGCTGTCTTTGCCTTGCTCCAGTTCTTTTGGCCTTGCTCCCGATGTCTCTGGCTTGCTTCAGTTATCTTGGACTTGCTCCAGTTCTCTTGGGCTTGCTTCAGTTGTATTTGGCTTGCTCAAAATTTCTTGGGCTGGCTCCAGTCGTTTTGGGATTGGTCCTGTTGTTTTGAGCTTGGTCCAGTTGTCTTGGGCTTGCTACTATTGTCTTGGACTTGCTTCAGTTGTCCTAGCCTTGCTCCAGTTGTCTTGGGCTTGCTCCAGTTTCATGGGCTTGCTCCAGTTTTCTTGGCCTTGCTCCAGTTGTCTTGGAAATGCTCCATTTGTCTTGGTCTTGCTCCGGTTTTCTTGGGCTTGCTTCAGTTGTCTTGGGCTTATTCTAGTTGTTTTGGGTTTTCTCCAGTTGTCTTGGGCTTGCTCCAGTTGTCTTGGGCTTGCTCTAGTTTTGTTGGGCTTGCTCCAGTTGGCTTGGACTTGCTTCAGCTGTCTTTGCCTTCCTATAGTTATGTTGGGATTTTGCTCCAGTTGTCTTGGGCTTGCTCCAGTTGTCTTGGCCTTGCTCCAGTTGTCTTGGGCTTGTTCCAGTTATCTTGGGCTTGCTCCAGTTGTCTTGCCCTTGCTCTTGTTGTATTGGGCTTGCTCCAGTAGTCTTGGCCTTACTCCAGTTGTGTTGGGCTTGCTCGAATGGTCATGGCATTTCTCCAATTGTCTTGGTCCTGCTCCAGTTGTCTTGGCCTTGCTCCAGTTGTCGTTGCCTTGCTCCAGCTGTCTTGGGCTTGATCAAGTTCGATTGGGCTTACTCCAGTTTTCTTAGGGTAGCTCGAGTTGTCATGGCCTTCCTCTTGTTTTTCTTCGTCTTGCTCCAGGGGTCTTCAGCTTGCTCCAGTTTTTGTGGGCTTATTCCAATTGTCTTTGTCTTGGACCTGTTATCTTTTTCTTCCTCCAGTTATCTTGGGCTTGCTTCTTCTGTCTTGGACTGGCTCAAGTTGTCTTGGATAGCTCTAGTTGCATTGGCCCTGCTTTTGTTGTCTTGGGCTTGCTCCAGTTTTCTTGGACTTGCTCCACTTGTCTTGAAAATCCTTCAGATGTATTCTCCTTGCTCCAGTTTTCTTGGCCTTCTTCCAGTTGTCTTGGGTTTGCTCCAGTTTTTCTGGCCTTGCTCCTGTTGCTGTGGAATTTCTCTAGTTGTCTTGGGCTTTCTCCAGTAGTCTTGGACTTCCTCCAGTTGTCTTCCATCCAAAACATGTGGAGCAAGCCCAAGACATTTGGATCAAGTCTAAGAAAACTGGAGAAAGCCAAAGAAAACTGGAGCACGACCAAGACAACTGGGGCAAGCCCAATATAACTGGAGCAAGCCCAAGATAACTGGAGCAAGCCCAAGACAACTGGAGGAAGGTTACGACAACTGGAGCAAGCGCAAGACAAGTGGAGCAAGCCCAAGACAACTGTAGGAATTGTGAGACAACTGGAGCAAGACCACGACAACTGGAGCAAGGCCAAGACAACTGGAGCAAACCCAAGAAAACTCGAGCAAGGTGAAGACCACTAGAATAAGGCAAAGAGAATTGTAGCAAGCCCAAGACCATTGGATCATGGCAAAGACAAATGGAGCAACTCAAAGAAAACAAGAAGAAGGCCAAGAGGACTAGAGTAATCCCAAGACAACTGGAGCACAGCGAAGACAGCTGGAGCAAGCCCAAGACAACTAGAGCAAGGCCAAGACAAGTGGAGCAAGTCCAAGACAACTGAAGCAAGGCCAAGACAACTGGAGCGATTCCAAGACAATTGGAACAAGCCCAAAAGAACTGGAGCAATTCCAAGACAACTAGAGCAAGACTGAGTTAGCTGGAGCAAAGACGAGGCAAATGGAGCAAGGACAAACAACAGGAGCAAGCTCAGGAAAAATGGAGCAAGCACAAAGCAGCTGGAGCAAGGCCAAGACAACTGGAGCAAGGGCAAGACAACAGGAACAAGCCCAAGAAAACTGGAGCAAGGCCAAGACAACTAGAGCAAGCCCAAGAAAACTAGAGTAAGGCCGAGACAGCTAGAGCAATCCCAAGACAACTGGAGCAAACCCAAGACACCTGGTTCAAGCCCAAGCCAGCTGGAGAAAAGCCAAGATTACTAGAGCAAGCCCAAGACAACCAGAGCAAAGCCAAGACAACTGAAGCAAGACCAAGAAAGCTGAAGCAAGCCCAAGACAACTGGAGAAAGCCCAATTCAAGTGGAGATGCCCAAGACAAGTGGAGCAAGCCCAAGACAACTGGAGCAATCCCACGACAACTAAAGCAAGCCCAAGTCAACTGGAGCAAGCCCAAGAAAGGTGGAGCAAGGCTAAGACAACTGAAGCAAGACCAAAATAACTGGAGCAGACCCAAGACAATTGGAGCAAGCCCAAGACAAGTATTGAAAGACCAAGACAACTCGAGCAAGTTAAAGACAACTGGAGCAAGGCCAAGACAAGTGGAGCAAGCTCAAGAAAACTGGAGGAAGAAAAAGACAACTCAAGAAATTCCAAGAAAACTGGAGCAAGACCAAGACAACCGGAGCAATCCCAAGACACCTGGAGCAAGACCGAGACAACTGGAGCAAGCCAAGCCAAGCCAACTAGAGCAAGCCCAACACAACTGGAGCAAGCCTAAGACAACTGTTGCAAGTCCAAGACAACTAGAGAAAAACCCAGAAAAGTGGAGCAATTCCAAAACAACAGGAGCAATGCCAAGGATACAGGAGCAAGCCCAAGACAATAGGAGCAAGCTCAAGACATCTGGAGCAAGCCCAACAAACTGGATCAAGCCCAAGACAACTAGAGCAAGCCCAAGACAACCGGAGCAAGCCCAAGACAACTGGAGCAAGCCCAAGACAAAAGGAGAGCTCACGAGACTTTGGGAGCAAGCCCAAGACAATTGGAGCAAGTCCAACACAACTGGAGCGACCCCAAGACAACTAGAGTAAGCCCAAGACAACTGGGGCAAGCCCAAAACAACTGGAGCAAGCTCAAGACAAGTGGAGCAAGGCCAAGACAACCGGAGCATACACAAGACAAATGGAGCATTCCCAAGAAAACTGAAGAAATTCCAAAACAACTGGAGCAAGACCAAGACAACTAGAGTACGGCGAAGACAACTGGAGCAAGCCCAAGACAATTGGAGCAAGGCCAAGACCGTTGGAGCAAGGCAAACACAACTGGAGCAAGCACAGGAAAAATTGAGCAAGGCCAAGACAACTGGACAAATCCCAAGATAACTGAAACAAGGCCAAGACAACTGGAGCAAGTCCAAGACAAATGGAGCAAGCCCAAAAAAGCTGGAGTAAATGATGGATATGAGGGTGCCAGAAAGAAACAAAAAATAGGTTACTCGACAAAAATTATCTGGCATAAAAGTTGCATAGAGGATGTTTCACAGGTTCCAACACATTTTACACAAATCGGAGTCCGTTTGAGTGAGATATGGATTTCCAAAGTTTGGAGATCATGGGTCGGGTTCAAGTGACTACTTGAGCACTTTGAGCTCAAAAGGCGGAAGGATTATTGGCCATGACGGCTGAGAGCGGCCTTCAATGAGAAAAGCTGGCTGGAGGACCTCCAAGAGATTTCAAGGAAGGTGCAGATCACGATTGTTGGTTGTCCAAGTGGTGTGAGACATAATTCTCATGTGTGACAAGGTGACTGCTGCTCATCCCGTTAGGCTAGGAGAATGTGCTAGAGGGTGGACATTGACACAGTGTATCTCACTGCTCCCTAGGCCAAATGAGGCATTTAAGAGCTTGTTAGAAAGCTGTGACAATTTCTCACTCAATAATTGATTCATACATTTACATTCTTTGCAAACCTACATTTGCTTCCGTAATTCATTGATGTGCAACCTTCATCTCCCTCTCACAAACAGTTGGTCCTTCCTTGGCGGCTCTTAGTGAGCCTGATCACCTCCCTGAGGGCTGCCCCAGTTTTCATCAGTGGCATGAGAGCTAGAAAAGGGCTTTCCCTCGTCCTTGAGGCATTCCTTGCACCCTGTTGTGTGAGAGAGTCATTTGGGGGCTGAACGTTGCACTATCATTGCGACATCCACTTCGGTGGTGGCCGGCGTCAACATCGCCAAGTATGAAGGCAATAACTTCGTCAACTGGAGCAACAACATGAGAATGGTGCTGATGGAGAAGTGACTTTGGAGCCATGTGAGTAAGGAGGAACCAGCTTAGTCCTCTCTCTCACCTCGTGAGGCCCATACCCACCGCGAGAAGCGTGACCGCGCCCCCGCCACCATCTACCTTTACCTCGCCGAACGGCAACAACTCCTCGTCCATGGCATCCTCACGCCTAAGGAGGTTTGGAAGAAGCTTGAGTCTACTTATGCGTATAAGTCAATCCTTATGAACATGCAACTGCGTCGTCACTTTCACAGTGTAAAGATGGATGAGTCCGGACCCATGATTAAATTCATCAACATGGTGAAGTCCCTTGCCGACCACCTTTCTGCAATTGACGACCCTGTCAAGGAACGTGTGCTCATGCTAACCATCCTCTCTGGCCTTCCTAGCAGCTACACTCCTCTCATTGTTGGCATGGACCAGCGTGGCAACAAGCTCTCCCTTTATTATATGGAGGAGAGCATATTGTTTGAGGAGGAGCAGCGCATGGGAGAGGACGGCGGAAGCAGACTGCACGTTTCTCTTATCACCAACTCTGGTTATGGGAGTGGTGCTGCACCAACCAGGGGCAGCGTCGGAGGAGGGAAGAAGAAGGGGAACTGCCACCACTCCAAGATGCCGGGTCATTGGACCCGCGAATGCCGGAAGAAGAAGGCAGACCTTGCGGCTGCAGTGGGAGCGGGAAAGCAGTCCGACGCTTCTGCCAACGTAGCAAATTGGGAGAGTAAATTCGTGACACCCATCCGGGTCCTACACGTCTCCGAAAACACCACCATATCCTAGATCATACTCAAGAGCCACGCGGCACATGACATGTCGCCGGGAGTGGTTCATTGTCTACACCGTCATTGAGCCTCCCCGGGTGTACATGGGGGACAACCATGTGCAAATGGTGGTTGGGGAGGGTGACATTGTGTTTTGTGCTTCCGTTGAGGGCAAGCATGTGGAACGTCGTGTGAAGGGGGTGCTTCATGTTCCGGGGCTAGTAGCTAACCTCCTCTCTATCTCATCTTTCATCTCCGAAGGCATGCAGGTTCGCCTTGAGAATGGTGGCTACACCATCTCTGCTATTGTAGGCTGTGTGCTTGAGAAAGCGAACAAGAAGGACGGACTCTACCATCTCTATGTGGCATTGGAGAAGGAAGCTGACTCAGCGTTGGCAGCGAGAGAGGGAAAACATGACATCGGCCTGTGGCACCGCCAGCTTGGCCACCTCGGCTTTGGCGCAATCATCTCCATGCAACAGATGCTCCATGGCCTGGAGCTCAAGGGGGTGAAGCAGCCTGGTGCATCAGCTTCTGAGAGCTGTATTGAAGGGAAGGAAGCACGCGCTCCATATTCTGGGACAGGGAAGGGGGCGGCTGAGCTTCTCTCACTTGTTCACTCTGATTGTGTGGTCTCATGTCATCTCAGTCCCTGTCCGGCAAGTTGTACGTTGTCACGTTCATTGATGACAAGTCGAGGAAGACATGGGTGTCCTTCTTGGCTGGAAAGGATGAGTGTATTGATGATTTCAAGGTGTGGATTTCTGCTGCACAAAATGAGAGTGGCAGGCGGTTGAAGGTGCTTCGCACCGACAATGGAGGAGATTACCTCTCCAACAGTTTTTGCAACTTCCTCAATCGTCGCGGGATCAGGCACGAGGTCACCCCACCTAGAACACCGCAGCTGAATGGCGCGGCTAAATGCGCGAACCACATGCTCATGGAGCGTGTTCAGAGCATACTCCAAGACGCGGAGCTCCCGCCAACCTTTTTGGCGGAAGTGGTCAACACTTCCGTGTACCTGAAAACCCAGAGTCCCACGCGTACCGTGCCACTGCTGACACTGGAGGAGGCGTGGACGGGATACAAGCCAACAGTGACGTACCTGAAAGTCTTCAGGTGTGGTGCATTTGTGCACGTGCCTGCCGGCAACTGCAATAAGCTAGACGCAAAGTCAGTGAAGGTTGCCTTCCTTGGCTACGACACCATGGGATACCACCTCTACAACCTCGCCGCATGTAAGATCATCCGCAACCATGACGTGGTCTTTCAAGAGGACGTGAAGGGCTAGACTTGGAGCCCTATATCTACAGTTCTGCTTGCTCCCGCACTTGAACCTGAAGTGGGAGAAGAACCGGTAGCAGAAGAGGGCGGTGTAGAAGATGGCGGTGATAGCGGCAATGACAAGGAGGTGGAGGGAGTTGAGAAGGAGATGAAGTCAAATCTGATGAGGAGGAGCAATAAAGCAACGTACCGCAGCTGCCACGACGGTCCGCACGCATGAACAAAGGTGTAAAGGACAATGAGGAGCAGCCACGGCAGTCCGAAAGGCTCGCAAAGAAGAAAATGCAAAAAGGAGAGCGGCTGAATCTGTGCACTGTTCCACCACCAACGGAGTCGTCTGACCTCGAGCTTCTCTTCCTCACAGTCACCGATGACCCAGCCACATTCGCTGAAGCCATGCGCAGCGTTGAGGTGGCAGATTGGCATGCCGCAGCAGACAAGGAGTATGGTACGCTCATGAAGAACGGTACCTAGACCCTCCAGGAAGCTCAATGTGGCAGCCAGGTGATCGAGTGTTGGTAGATCTTCAAGCGCAAGTGTGGTGCAGATGGTAAGGTGTTCAGATACAAAGCACGGTTGGTTGCAAAGGGGTATGCGCAGACTAAGGGTGTGGATAACAATGAGACATTTGCACCTGTCACAAAGTTCCTATCCATCCGAGCGATCCTCGCTCTTGCTGCTGCTATGGACTGAGAGGTGCACCAAATGGATGTGACGTGTGCATTTCTGAATGGTGACGTCAAGGAGGATGTGTACATGGAGCAACCACAGGGGTATGTGGTGGAGGGAAAGGAGGATTTGGTGTGCAAGCTTTTGAAGGCTCTTTACAGCCTGAAGCAAGCACCGCGAGCATAGTAACACAAGATGGATGAGCAGCTGGCTGGGCTTGGTTTTGTGCGTAGTGAAGCTGACCATACAGTCTACGGACGCGTACAAGAGGCAAGCCAGGTCATCATCTTGATCTATGTTGATGATCTGCTCATTGCATCTGACTCCAAGTCTCTTTTGAACCATGTGAAGCAGTCCCTTGCTGCCAGGTTTGACAAGAAAGACATGGGAGAACTCAGCTACTACCTTGGCCTTCAGGTCAAGCGCGACCGGCAGCAGCAGACTTTGGAGTTGTTGCAGAGCACGTACGTGAGCAACATCATCAAACGCTTCAATATGGCAGGAAAGTCCATGGCCGCAATAGCACTGGAAGTGGCAGCAAAGCTGAGCATGACGCAGACTCCCCACGGCTTGCAAGAGAGGAGCCACATGGAAGCAGTGCCATACCAAGCTGCAGTTGGGAGCCTCATGTACGCAGCAGTCGGCACGCGCCTTGACATTAGCCAAGCAGTGGGAGTGCTCAGCAAGTTTTGCGCAAATCCGGGCGTACCACATTCGGAGGCGGTCAAGCGTGTGTTGCGCTACCTCGACAGCAGCAGCAGCCTTTGCCTCACCTTCAACAGCAACAACAGCCCCATCCTCATCGGCTACAGTGATGCAGATTGGGAGGGTGACCTGGACACAAGGAGATCAACCGGTGGGTTTGTGTTTGTGCTCCGAGGAGGTGCAATCAGCTTGAGGAGCAAGAAGCAAGATTGTGTCACCCTCTCCTCCACTGAAGCAGAGTACATCGCCTTGAGTGAAGCAGCAAAGGAAGCCATGTGGCTGCATGAGCTACTGGAAAGCCTTGGGCAGCAGCAGACCGCAGCGACCACCATCTACTGTGACAACATGAGCGCCATTGCTCTGACCAAGAACGCAGAGTTTCACGCGCGCACCAAGCACATCAACATGCGAGATCACTTCATCCGCGAGCTCCTGGCAAAGCAGGTGGTGCAGATCAAGTTCTACCCTTCAAGAATGATATTGGCAGACTTCTTGACCAGGCTGCTGGCAGCGTACCGCTTTCGGCAGCTCAGTGGACAGTGCAGACTTGTGTGATTTTTTTTCTCACAAAGTGGGAGAATGATGGATATGAGGATACCAGAAAGTGACAAAAAAAGGTTGCTCCATAAAAATCATCTGGAATACAATTTGCATAAAGGGTGTTTCACAGGTTCTAACACACTTTACCGAACTCAATTCGGAGTCCGGGTGAGTGAGATATGGATTTCCAAAGTTTGGAGATCATGGGTCGGGTTCAAGTGACGACCTGAGCACTTTGAGCTCAAAAGGCTGCAGAATTATTGGCCAGTACGGCTTAGAGCGGCCTTCAAGGAGACAATCTGGCTGGAGGACCTCCAAGATACTTCAAGGAAGGTGTAGACCACAATTTTTGGTCGTCCAAGTGGTGTGAGACATAATTCTCATGTGTGACAAGGTGACTGCCGCTCATCCCACTAGGCTAGGAGAATGTGCTAGAGGGTGCACTTTGACAGAGTGTATCTTCGTGCTCCCTAGGACGAATGAGGCATGTAAGGGCTTGTCAGAAAGCTATGCAATTTCACTTTCTCACTCAAGAGTCGGTTCTAACATTCACATTCTCTGCAAACCTACATCTTCTTCCGTAATTTCTATCTGCGTAACCTGCAACTCCCTCTCACAAATAGTTGGTCCTGCCTAGGTGGCTCTTAGTGAGCCTGATTACCTCCCTGAGTGTGCCCCAGTTGCCATCAGTAATTCCAAGACAACTGGAGCAAAGCCAACTCAGCTGGAGCAAGGCCAAACCAGCTGGAGCACGGACAAGACAACTAGAGCAAGCCTAAGGAAAGGCAAAGACAACTAGAGCAAGCCCAAGAAAACTGGAGCAAGACAAAGACAAATGGAGCACGTTCAAGAAAACCAGAGCAAATCCATGACAACTAGAGCAAGTCCAAGAAACCTGGAGCAAGCATAAAACAACTGGAGCAAGCCCAAGACAATGGGAGCAAGGCCAAGGGAACTTGAGCTAGCCCAAGACAATTGAAACAAGCCCAAAATGACAAGAGCAAGCCAAGACAACTAGAGCAAGCCCAAGACAACTGGAGCAAGCCCAAGACAACTGGAGCAAGGCCAAGACAACACAAGAAATTCCAAGACAACTGGAGCAGGGCCAAGACAACTAATCAAGCCCAAGACAACTGGAGCAAGCCCAAGGCAACAGGAGAAAGCCGAAGAAACTGGACAAAGCCCAAGACTACTGGAGCTAGCCCAAGAAAAGAGCAGCAAGCCCAAGACAACTGGAGCAAGCCCAAAACAACTGGAAGAAGCCCAAGACAACTTTAGAGCGCCCAAGACATCTGGAAGAGGCCCAAGATATCTGGAGCAAGTCCAAGACAACTGGAGCAAGCCCAAGGCAAGTGGAGCACGCCCAAACAACTGGGACAAGCCCAAGACAACTGGAGGAAGCCCAAGACACCTGAAACAAGCCCGAGACAACTTGAGCAAGGCCAGGACAACTAAAGCAAGCCCAAGAGAACTAGAGCAAGCCCAAGAAAACTGCAGGAAGCTTAAGACAACTAGAGCAAGACCACGAAAACTGGAGCAAGCCCATGACAACTAGAGCAAGGCTAAGACCACTGGAGAAAGGCAAGGACAACTGGAGCAAGCCCAAGACAACTGGAGCAAGGCTAAGACATCTAGCGCAAGGAAAAGACAACTGGAGCAAGGCCAAGAGAACTAGAGCAAGCCCAAGACAACTTGAGCAAGGCAAAGACGACAAGAGCAAGCCCAATACAACTTGAGCAAGGCCAAGAAATTTGGAGCAAGTTGAAGACAACTGGAGCAAGGCCAAGACAACTGGAGCAAGTCCAAGACAACTGAAGCAAGCCCAAAAGAGCTTGCGTGAGTCCAATACAACTGAAGCAAGGCCAATACAACTGGAGCAAGCTCAAGAAATTGGACCAAGCCCAATATAGCTTGAGCAAGGCCGAGACAACTGGAGCAAGGGCAAGATAAATGGAGCAAGCCCAAGACAACAGGATCAAGGCCAAGACAACGGGAGCAAGCGCAAGACAACTTGAGCAAGGCCAAGAAAGTTGGAGGACGCTCAAAACAACTGGAGCAAGGCCAAGAGAACTAGAACAAGTTCAACACACCTGGAGCAAGCCCAAAACCGCTGGAGCAAGTCCAAGACAACTGGAGCAAGGCAAAGTCAGCTGCAGCAAGGCCAAGACAAATGGAGCACGGCCAGGAAACAGAAGCAAGCTCAAGAAAATTGGAGCAAACCCAAGACAGCTGGAGCAAGGCCAAGGCAACTGGAGCAAGGTCAGGAAAATTGGAGCAAGAACAAGACAAGTAGAGCAAGCCCAAGACAGCTCGAGCAAGCCCACGACAACTGGAGCAAGCCCAAGACAAATAGAGTAAGGCCAAGACAACTAAAGCAAGCCCAAAACAACTGGAGCAATCCCAAGACACCTGGAGAAAGCCGAAGAAAACTAGAGCAAGGCCAAGACTTCTTGAGTTAGCCCAAGAGTACGGGAGCAAGGACAAGACAACTCGAGCAAGCCCAAGAGAGCTGAAGAAAGCCCAAGACAACTGGAGAAAGTCCAATTCAAGTGGAGAAGCCCAAGACAAGTGGAGCAAGCCCAAGACAAGTGGAGGACTCCCAAGACAACTAGAACAAGCCCACAACAACTGCAGGAAGCCAAAGGCAGCTTGAGCAAGCCTTCTACAACCTGAGAAAGCCCCAGACAACTGGAGCAAACCCACCACAACTAAAGCAAGCCCAAGACAACTGGATCAAGCCCAAGAAATTAGGAGCAAGGCCAAGACAAATGCTGCAGGCCCAAGACAGTTGAAGAAAGCTCAAGAAACTGTTGCAGGACCAAGACAACTCGAGCAAGCCAAAGAAAACTGGAGCAAGGCCAAGAAAACTGGAGCAAGCCCAAGAAAACCATAGAATGGCAAAGGCAACCCAAGGAATTCAAAGACAACTAGAGCAAGCCCAAGACAACTAGAGCAAGCCAAAGACATCTGGAGCAAGGCCAAGAAAACTGGAGCAAGCCAAAGACAAGGGGACCAAGCCCAAGACAACTTGTGCAAGCTACGACAAACTAGATTAAGCCCAAGACAACTAGAGCAAGGCAAAGACAAGAGGAGCAAGCCCAAGACAACCGAAGCAAGCCCAAAACAAATGGAGCAAGCCCAAGACAACAGGAGAGCACCGAAGACATCTTGAGCAAGCCCAAGATAACAGGAGCAAGCCCGAGACAACTGGAGCATGCCCAAGACAAATGGAGAAATCTCAAGACGTCTTTCTGGTGTCCAAGAGAACTTGAGCAAGACCAAGACATATGGAGCAAGGCTGATACAACTCCAGCAAGCCCAAGACAACAGTAACAAGGCCAAGACCGTTGGAGCAAGGCAAAGATAACTGGAGCAAGCTCAAGAAAACTGGAGCAAGGCGAAAACAACCGGAGGAATCCCAAGACAACTAAAACAAGGCCGAGAAAATTGGAGCAAGCCCAAGACAACTGGAGCATGCCCAAGACAAATTGAGCAAGCCCAAGCAACTGGAGCAAGGCCAAGACAACTCGAGCAAGTCAAAGACAACAAGAGCAAGGCCAAGAAAACTGGAGCAAGTCCGAGAAAACTAGAGCAAGCCCAAAAGGGCTAAGGCAAGTCCAAGAAAACTGGAGCAAGGCCAAGTCAGCTGGAGCAAGCCTAAGAAAACAGTAACAAGGCAAAGACAACCGGAGCAAGCCCAAGACAACTGGAGCAAGACCAAGACAACTGGAGCACGTTCAAGACAACCGGAGCAAGTCCAAGACAACTAGAGCATGTCAAAGAAGACTGGAGCAATCCCAAGACATGTAGAGCAAGAAAAATTGAACTGGAGCTAGGCCAAGACAACTGGATCAAGCCCAAGACAACATTAGCAAGCCCAAGACAAGTGCAGCAAGCTGAGACACCTAAAGCAAGCACAAGACAACTGAAGCAAGCCCAAGACAAGTCGAGCAAGTTCAAGACAACAAGAGCAAGGCCAACACAACTGGAGCAAGTCCAAGACAACTTGAGCAAGGCCAAGACAACTGGAGCAAGCCCTAGACAATGGGAGCAAGCCCAAGAAAATTGAAGGAAGCCCATCAAACTGGTTCAAGCTGAAAACAACTTGAGCAAGCCCAATACAACAGCAGCAAGCACAAGACAACTAGAGCAAGCCCAAGATAACTGGAGAAAGCTCAAGACAGTTTAAGAGTGCCCCACACATCTAGAGCAAGCCCAAGACAACAAGAGCAAGTCCAAGGCAACTGGAGCAAGCCCAAGGGAACTAGAGCACGCCCAAGACAACCGGGGCAAGCCCTAGACAACTGGAGACAGCCCAAGTTAACTGGAGCAAGCCCAAGACAACTGACGCAAGGCCAGGACAACTGATGCAAGCCCAAGACAACTTGCACAAGCCCAAGACAACTGTAGAAAGTCCACAACAACTGGAGCAATACCACAACAACTGGAGCAATACCACAACAACTAGAGCAAGGAAAAGACAACTGAAGCCAGCCCAAGACAACTGGAGCAAGGCTGAGACCACTAGAGCAAGGCAAAGACAGCTTGAGCAAGCCCAAGTGAACTAGAGAAAGGCCAAAACAACTGGAGCAAGGCCAAGACACCTGGATCAAGGCCAAGAAAACTGGAGCAGATCCAAGAAAACCGGAGCAAAGCCAAGACAACTCGAGCAAGCCCAAGAAAACTGGACCAAGACCAAGTCAGCTGGGGCAAGGCCAAGACAACTGAAGGAAGGCGGAGACAACTAGACCAAGCTCAATAAAATTGGAGCCAGCCCAAGACAGCTGGAGCAAGGCCAAGACAGCTAGGGCAAGGGCAACACAACTGGAGAAAGCCCAAGAAAACTGGAGCAGGGCAAAGACAACTGGTACAAGCCCAAGACAAGTGGAACAAGCCCAAGACAACTGGAGCGACCCCAGGACAACAGGAGCAAGCCCAAGACAGCTCGAGCAAGGCCAATACTACTCGAGCAAGCCCAAGACAACAGGAGCAAGGCTAAGACAACTGGAGTAAGCGGAAGACAACTGAAGCAAGCCAAAGACAACTGGAGAAGTTCCAATTCAAGTGGAGAAGCCCAAGACAAGTAGAGAAAGACCACAACCACTGAAGCAGTCCCAAGACAATTGGAGCAAGCCCAAGACAACTAGAGCAAGTCAAGACAACTTGAACAAGCCCAATACAACCTGAGAAAGACCAAGAAAACTGGAGAAAGCCCACAAAAACTAGAGCAAGCCCAAGAGAACTGGAGCAAGCCCAACAAAGCTGAAGCAAGGGCAAGACAACTGGAGAAATTCCAAAACAACTTGATCAAGCCCAAGAAAATTTAAACAAGCCCAAGGTAACTGTTGCAAGAAGAAGACAACTCGAGCAAGTCAAAGACAACTGGACCAAGGCTAAGACAACTGGAGCGAGCCCAAGAAAACTAGAGCAAGGTTAAAACAACTAGTGTAAGTCCAAGACATCTGGAGAAAGACCAAGACATGTTGATCACATTCAAGACAATTGTAGCAAGTCCAAGACAACTGGAGAAAGCCCAAGACAACAGGAGCAAGCCTAAGACAACTGGAACAAGGCCAAGACAACTTGAGCAAGCCCAAGACAACTGGAGCAAGCGCAAGACAGCTGGAGCAATCCAAGACAGCCAGAGCAAGCCAAAGACAGCTGAAGCAATCCCAAGACAACTGTTGCAAGACCAAGAGAATTGGAGCAAGGGCAACTAAACTGGAGCAAGTCCAAGAAATCTGGATCAAGGCCAAGACAACTGCATTAAGCCAAAGACAACTGGACCAAGCCCAAAAAACTGCTTGCTTCCTCCGTTAGACGTTGTGCGGAAGGGTCCACACACGTCACTATGTATCTATTCCAAGAAATTCTATGCTCGTTGACCTCTTCTCCCAAATGACTTCTTCTTTGCCTTCGCTTGGAGGCATGGTTCACACAATGTACACCCTTCACTATGCTTCATGGTGCACCCTTCCATTCCGCAGAATACCTCTTGCTCTTGCATTTCTACAGCGTGCTGTTCGCCACGTGGCCAAATCGCTGTTGCCACAACTCAGCGTCAGTGTCCTTGGTTGATGTGGCGGCTGCAACGGTGACCGGCGGTGCATCCTTTGGCTCTTGTGCCACTGTCTTAGTGACACATGCAAGTCCCTCATCCGACGCCTTGGTGACTTTGGTTTGAAGCACGTAGAGGCTGTCGACTCTTGGAACTTGAAGCATGAGGTCGTCTTTGGTGTACAAAATCTGGATGTCCTCGTTTTTTAGGGCTACGGCTTCCTTGTTGGTGAAAACAACTGTCATGTTGTGTCGATGATTTGTGAGACTGACAGCAAGTTGGCTGGGAAGGAGAGCATGTACACTACCTTTTGACGGTTGACCGCCTTCTCCGCACTGTTCACATTGAACGTGATCGCCTTGTCTCCTTTGCCCATGGCTTGGACGCTGCCGCCGTTTGCACACTTGATGCACATGACAGATTTGGCCATGGAGACAAATCAATCCTTCTCTTTTGATGAGTGGTGGTTGGTGCCCGAGTGAAGGGCGAATGCCCCGGGCCTAAGGATTGTTGTCCCCTTCATGGGCAACCCTCTAGCCATCATGTTGGTGAGCTCCTTCTTCTCCTTCCCACCTATGTTCCCGCCTTCTTTCTTGGGAGTACGACAGTCCCTAGCCCACTGCCCAGCCTTGCCACAGTTATGACAATTGCCGGGCTTCTTGGAACTCTTCCCGCCACCATTGCCTTTCCCTCCATTGCCACCGCTTCCGCTGTTGCCTTGACTGGAGCGAGAGCTTGCACCTTGTCCACTGAAGCAAGAGGCATATGCTCAGATTTTTGCCTCACTACCACTGCGTCGCATGGACTCGTTGCAGACGTGTTTGGCGACGGCCTCATACTTCAGATCTGCCTCCTTCCAACTGCCAAATACGGTGATCAAGGACCCCCAGCTTTACAGCAGCGCCATCAGAAGGATCATGGCACGCATGTTGGAGTTGAGATTCCATTCCATTTGTTGGAGCTCTTGTAGCACGTTGTTGAACGACTGCAAAAATGTGGGTATTGATTCTCCTTCCCTCACCCTCATCGATATCAACCTTTGGAAGATGAAGATTTGGTTTGCTAGGGTGTTCGATTGATGCACGCGTGAGAGTTTTGTGTAGGCCTTGGCAGCCAACATGCATCCTTTGATGTTGGAGTGTTGAGTCTCATTGATAGACGTCACAAGAATGGCGAGAGGCATGTTGTTTTTCATCGTCCATGCTGCAAGGTCTACTTCTTGACCTTCATTGACAACCAGAGCCGCAAGTTGTGGATCTACTTCCTCAAAAGAAAGGGAGAGGTCAAGGAGAAGCTCCTCCAGTTCCTCGCCATGGTAGAGCGGCAAACTTCCAAGAAAGTGAAGATGCTCTGAAGTAACAACGGAGGTGAGTACAAGGCATGCAAGCTTTGGCTCAAGCATCATGGAATCTGCCACGAGCAAACAACCCCTTACAATCCCCAAACAACGATGTTACCGAGAGGATGAACCAGACCCTACTCAGCATGGTTCGAAGCATGCTCTTCAATGCCAAGCTCCCACCTTGCTTTTGGGCAGAAGGAGAAACAACGGTCTGCTGCCTCTTTAACCTCGCACCAGCAACAGCCTTGCAAGAGGATAGAAAGGAGCAGGACAAGCAGCTGAAGACCCCACAAGAAGCATGGTTGGGAAGGAACCCAACATATCTGAAGGTGTTCTGGTCAACTACATTGGTGAAGATCCAGTCGGGAGAAGGTGGAGGCAAGCTGGATGTACGTTTCAAGAAGTGTATCATGGTTGGGTACGAAATATCACATAAAGCCTATCGGCTTTGGGACCAGGCAACAGGCAAGCTCATAAGGAGCCGCGACGTCGTGTTGGAAAAACGCACCCTTGCAAAGGGAGAGCTACTGGAGTTGATCCTCGCTCCAAAAGCGGGAGAGTGGATAGAGTTTCTTGAGTCCAGAGACCAAGCACCCGACAACTAACTTGTTTTGCCCGCATGTAGTAGGAATGGGAGAGCAGTTGCACAAGAATATGCAACATCTGACATAGACGCGAATACCAAGGCGTCCAAGGCTTCCGAGTGTGACTTGGAGTCTGACGACTCTTCTGACAACGACGACAACGACAAAGAAGACAACAAAACACCACCAAAGCAAGAAGCTGCACCAGCACCCCGGTGTAGTTTGCGACCAAAGAATGCACTAGCATTCTGAGTATGAGGATGATTGGACTGGCCTTAGCTGGTCGTACATGGCTCATGGAGAGCCATCCACAGTGGCGGAGGCAATGAATGGCCCGGATGCGGCCAAGTGGAAGGAGGCAGTGGACAGCGAGCTCGCGTCCATTGCCAAGAACAGCACGTGGGTGCTGATGGATAGACCTGACAAAGCCCACGTGGTGGGATCCAAGTAGGTCCTCCGAGTGAAGAAGAAGCAAGATGGAAGCATCGACAAGTTCAAGGCAAGGGTAGTGACAAAGGGGTTCTCTCAACGCCTACGCTCCGAGTAGGATGAGACGTTTGCGCCCGCCGTGACCTTTGCCTCCATCTGCTCTCTCCTTGGCATTGCAGCCGCAAAGAACCTAGAGATGCAACGGATGGACGTCAGGACAAATTTCTTTATGGGAAGCTCGACAAGGAAGTGCTGATGGAGGTGCCCGAAGGACTACAAACCTATTGGCACCCCAATGATAACCGATACGAAGCTAAAGGCCTCCATGTCGCCAAGAAACAAAGAAAAGCAAAGGGAGATGCAAGACATCCCCTACCAGTCCGCCATAGGAAGCATCATGTACGCCATGGTAGGGACTCGTCCGAACATCTGCTATGCTGTGGGACAAGTGAGCAGATCCGTGGCCAACCAAGGGCCACAACATTGGCAAGCAGTCAAGCGCATATTGCGCTACGTGCAGAAGACACGTCACATGGACCTCGTCCTTGGAGGCCAAGAAGGTACGGACCCCCTTCGCAAGAAGTGCCACACCGACGCTGACTAGGGAGGAGATCTCGACGGCCAGAAATCCACCTCTTAGAACATGTGCATCTTCAATGGCACTGCCATCTCATGGGCCAGCAGGAAGTAGGATTGTGTTTCCGTGTCCACGATTGAGGCAGAGTACGTTACTCCATCTGAGTTGTGCAAAGACCTCAGTGGCTACGAAGCCTGCTTGGTGAAATGACAGTGCCACAAAAGGATGCCACGGTTGTACACTTGGACAACATGAGCGCCATCTCGATGGCTAAAGATGAGATCATCTCCCAGCGAAGGAAGCACATGGACAAACGTTACCATTACTCACGTGACGTGGTCATGAAGAACGTGCTAGGAACCCAGAATTGCAGCAATGCAGAACTAAGAGCATGCTTGCTGACTGCATGACCAAGTCGCTGGAGAGTGACATGCACTATGCAAGCATTTATGGACTCGACATGTTGAGGACGGCAAAGGAAGGGTGAGTCCCAAGTCATTCATGGAGTCCAATGAGCGACAGATGGATAGAGGTGCAAGGGAGAGATTTTTTGAAATGGTATGCACCTTGTCCACTGCCTAGCTAACTAGCTGCACAAGCAGACAAGGCATGCACTACTCTATGGAGTACGTCCCCTTGGTCTGTTCTGAGATGGGCTAGGAATGCACTGTCCATAATGGGTATGTTGTCTGTTGATCACCATAAGAATCACACCTTTGTGGCCTAGTTGGAATAGGCACCTGACTTTCAAACAATAGGTTGTGGTTTCAAACCCCGCGAGTAGCAATTTCCTTTGTAGCCCAAACTGGGACCGGAAGCTTCTAGGAAGCTTACTAGAGCCTGCCTTGCTGATGACACTTGGCAGTCTAAGGACGCGCCAAGAAGGACTGTAGGTTGAGGTAGGCTCCAGTGGAGCCACTACAAGCAAAAGCATTAGCAAAGCTCTGCAATCATAAAAGCCTATACACTACATGCATCCATTTACAGTTCTTGCCTTTGAGACTCCTCACAGAGTGTCCAACCAAAGGTAGACACTAAAGATCAACATGTGGACTTCGTGAGGTTGCAAACCAAATGAACCTAAAGTGTGGATCCCTCGTTTGAGGGTGATGTGTTATCTTCGTTGCAATACCAAGAGCGGTTGGCGGCCTCCCTTGTGGTGACCTGCTTTCTGGACCATTGCTATCCGGAGGATTGACAAACTAGAGCAAGCCCAAGATAACTGTTTCAAACCCGAGACAAGTGGATCAGGCTTAAGACAACAAGAAAAATCCCAACACAACTGGAGCAAGCCCAACACAACTGGAGCAAGGCTAAGACAACTGGAGCAATACCGAGATAACTGGATAAAGGCCAAGACAACTAGAGCAAGCCCAAGAGACGTGGAGCAAGCCCAATACAACTGGAGCAAGGACAAAAAAACTGAAGCAAGCCCAAGACAATTGGAGCGAGCCCAAGAAAGCTTAAGCAAGGACAACACATCTACAGCAAGGACAAGACAACTTGAGCAAGAAAAAGACAACTGGAGCAAGCCCAAGATATTTGGGGCAACGCCTAGACAACGGGAGCAAGCCCAAGACAATGAGAGCAAGGCCAAGACAACTGGAGCAAGCCCAAGTCAACTAAACAAAGTCAAGGACAACTTCAGGGAGACCAAGACAACTGGAACAAGCCCAAGACAATTGGAGCAAGGCCAAGACAACTGGACCAAGCTCAAGACACGTGGAGCAACACCAAGACACTTGGAGCAAGGCCAAGAAAACAAGAACAAGCCCAAGACAATTGGAGCAAGGCCAAAACAACTCCAGCAACCCCAAGACAACCGGAGCAAGCTAAAGACACCTCGAGAAAGGCCAAATCAACTGGAGCAATCCCAAGACAGTTGGAGCAAGCCCAATAAACTGGAGCAAGACAAAGACAACTAGAGCACACGTAAAACAACTGGACAAGGCAAAGACAACGGGAGAAAGCCAAAGAAAACTAGAACAAGCTCATGAAAACTAGAGAAATTCCAAGACGCCTTGAGCAAGCCCAAGACAACTCGAGGAAGCCCAAGACAGCCAGAGCATGGCCAAGACAACCTGCGCAAGCCCAAGACGACCAAGATCAGCCCAAGACAACTGAAGGAAGCCCAACACAACTGGAACAAGGCCAAGACAACTAGAGCAAAACCAGGACAACTGAAGCAAAACCAAGACAATTGGAGCAAGCCCAAGACAACTGAAGAAATCCCAAAACAATTGGAGCAAGGGCAACACAACTGGAGCAATGCCAAAATAACTGGAGCATGGCCAGAAAAACTAGATCAAGCCCAAGAGAACTCGAGCAAGGCCAAGACAACTGGAGCAAGCCCAAGAAAACTGGAGGAAATCCAAGACAACAGGAGCAAGCCAAGGACAACTGGCGCAAGCCCAAGTCATCTGGAGGAAGCCCAGGACAACTGGAGCAACCCAAAGACAATTGGAATAATCCAAAGACAACAGAACAAGGCCATGTGAACTGAAGCAAGCCCAAGACAACTAGGGCAAGGCCAAGACAACTGGATCAAGGCCAAGACAACTAGAGCAAGGCAAAGACAGTTGGAGCAAGCCAAAGATAACTGAGCAAGCCAAACACAAAAAAGGCAAGGCCAAGACAGTTGGAGTAAGCCCAGGACAGCTTGAGCAAGGCCAAGTCAACTTGAGCAAGCCCAAGACAGACGTAGCAAGGCCGAGAAAGTTGAAGCAAACCCAAGACAATTGGAGCAAGACTAAGGCAACAGGAGTGAGACCAAGACAACTGGAGCAAGCCAAAGACAACTCGAGCAAGACCAAGACAACTAGAGCGATTCCAACTTTACAGAATCAAGCCCAAGACAACTGGAGCAAGCCAAAGACACCTCAAGCAAGCCCGAGACAACTCGAGCAAGCCCAAGACAACTGAAGAAAGACCACTACAACTCAAGCAAAGCCAAGACAACTGAAAAAGACCCAAGACATCCGGGGCAAGACCAAGAAAACTGGAGCAATCCCAAGACAAATGAAGCAAACCCAAGACTTTTGAAGCAAGCCCAAGACAGTTATAGCAGGCCAAGACAGCTGGAGCAAGCCCCTGACAACTGGAGCAAGCCCAAGGCAACTGGATCAAGGCCAAGACAACTGGAGCAAGGCCATGACAAGTGGAGGAAGCCCAAAACATTTGAAGCAAGGCCAAAAAAACTGGAGCAAGCTCAAGACAACTTGAACTAGGCCAAGACAACTAGAGTTTAGCCCAGACAGCTGGGGCACGACCAAGAAAACTGGAGCAAGCCCAAGAAAACTGGAGCAAGCCCAAAACAACTGGAGCAAGGTAAAGACAACTGGCGCTTGCCCAGGAAAACTGGAGCAGGCCCAAGAGAATAGAGCAAAGCCAAGAAAACTGGAGCAAGGCCAAGGCAACTAGAGAAAACCCAAGACAACTGGAGCAAGCCAAAGACAATTGGAGCAAGGCCAAGACAACTAGAGTAAGCCCAATACACCAGGAGCAAGGCCAAGACAACTGGAGCATGGTCAAGACAACTGGAGGAAGCCCAAGACAACTAGAGCAAGCCCAAGACAACAAGAGGAAGCCCAGGACAACTGCAGCAAGCATGAAACAACTTGGTCGAGGCCAAGACAACAGGAGCAAGCCCAAGACAACTGGAGCAAGCTCAAGACTACTGGAGCAAGGCCAAGAAAATTGGTGCACGGCCAAGAAAACTGAAGAAATTCCAAGACAACTAGGGCAAATCCAAGACACCTGGAGAAATTCCATACGACTTGAGCAGGGCCAATACAACTGGAGCAAGCCCAAGACATGTAGGGAAAAACCAACACAAGTGGAGCAAGCCCAAGACAGCTGGAGCAAGGCCAAGAGAATTAGTGCAAACACAAGACAATTGGAGGAAGGCCAAGAAAGCTTGAGAAAGCCCAGGACAAGTGGAGTAAACCCAAAACAACGAGAGAAAGGCCAAGACAACTGGAGCACGCCCAAGGCAACTGGAGAAAGTCAAATACAACTTGAGCAAAACCATGAAAACTGGAACAAGGACAAGAGAATTGGAGCAAGGACAAAACAACAAGAGCAAGCCCAAGACACCTGGGGCAGGGCAAACACAACTGGAGTAATGCAAAGACAACAGGAGCAAGACAAAGACAACTGGAGCAAGGCAAAGATAACTAAATCAACGCCAAGTCAACTGGAGCAAGCCTAAAACAACTGGAGCAAGTCCAAGAAAACTGGACCTTGGCAAAGATAACTGGAGCAAGCCAAAAGACAGCAGGAGCAAGGCGAAGACAACTGGAGCAAGGCAAAGACAACAGGAGTGACACCACGACAACTTGAGCAAGCCCAAGACAATTGGAGGAAGCACAAGTCAACTCGAGCAAGGAAAAGACATCTGGAGCAAGAAAAATAAATCTGAAGCAAACCAAAGACAATTGGAGCATGCCCAAGACAACTGGAGTAGGCCCAAGACAACTAAAGGAAGGCCAAGACAACTAGGAAAACCCCAATACAACAGGAGCAAGCCCAAGACAACTGAAACAAGTCCAAGACAACTCGAGCAAGCCCATTACAACTGGAGCAGGGCCAAGACAACTGGAGCATGGCCAAGATAACTCAAGCGAGGCCAAGAAAAATTGGAAAAGCCTAAACAACTAGACCAAGCCCAAGACAACAGGAACAAGCCCAAGACAACTCAAGCAGAACCAAGACATCTTCAATAAACCCAAGTGAACAGGAGCAAGCCCAAGACAACTGGAGCAAGCCTAAGATAACTAGAGTGAGGCCAATACACCTGGAGCAAGTACAAGACAACAGGAGCAAACCCAAGACAACCAGAGCATGCCAAAGACTACTGGAGCAAGGCCAAGAATATTGGAGCAAGGCCAAGACAACTGGAGGAAGCCCAATACAACAAGAGCAAGCCCAAGACACCTAGAGCAAGTACGAGATAACTGGAGCAAGGCCAAGAGAATTGGAGCGAGGACAAGACAACTAGAGCAAGCCCAAGACATCTAGGGCAAAGGAAAGATGATTAAAGCAAGCGCAAGACAACTGAAGGAAGGCCAAGACACCTAGATGAAGCCCAAGATAACTGGATCAAGGCCCTGACAACTAGAGCAAGGCCATGACAAGTGGAGCTAGCCCAAGACTACTAGAGCAAGGCCACAACAACTGGAGTAAGCCCAAGACAACTGACTGGAAATAGGCCAAGACAGCTGGAGTAAGGCCAAGACAGCTGGAGCACAGCCAAGACAACAGGAGCAAGCCCAAGACAACTGGAGCAAGCCCAGGTCAATTGGGGCTAGGCCCAAAAACCCCAGAAACTGGAGTAGCTTGATCAAGACCAAGACAACAGGAAAAAGCCCAAGAAAATTGAAGCAAGGCCAAGATAACTGGAGCAAGCTCATGACACCTTGAGCCAGGCCAAGATAACTGGAACAAGGCCAACACAACTGGAGCAAGGCCAAGACAACTGGAGCAAGGCCAAGACAACTGGAGCAAAGCCAAGACAACTACAGCAACCCTAAGACAACTGGAGCAGGCCCAAGAAACTTGGAGAAAGGCCAAGAAATCTGGATCAATCCCAAGACAATTGGAGCAAGCCCAATACAACTTGAGCAAGACCAATACAACTGGAGAAAGCCCAACACAACAGGACCAGGTAAAGACAGCTGGATAGATCCCAAGATAACTACAGTAAACCCATGACAACGAGAGCACGTCCAAGACAAATGGAGCAATCCCAAGACAAGTGGACCAAGCCCAAGTCAACATGAGCAGAGTAAAGATAACTGGAGCAAGCGCAGGACAGTTGAAGCAAGGCCAAGACAATGGGAGCAAGGCCAAGACAACTTGAGCAGGCTCAAGACAACTGGAGAAGGCCCAATACAACTGGAGCAAGCCCAAGACAACTGGAACAAGACCAAGACAGCTAGAGCAAGCCCAAGAAAATGCGAGAAAGGCCAATACAACTGGAGCAAGGCCAAGACATCTGAGCAAGCCCAAGACAACTGGAGCAAGCCCAAAACAACTGGTGGTGCCTCGTCGCTGTGCTGCGATCCTTCCGACTCTGCTCGCTTTGGTTAAACGTCGACCAGACGGCTTGCAGAGGGCCTCTCCTGATCCGGCAAAACATTGACCAGATAGAGGGTGTATCCATAGGAGTTTCCTCTGACACTCGACGTAAAATCTGCCAGGAGTGCCCACTTTGAAACCCGTTGTAATTCTTGTAATGGATGTTTCCACCGGATCTCAAGCGCACTTGCATCATCGTCAGAGTCCTCCATGTCGGCTGCTATCTCTGCTGTTCCGCTGCGCTCTGACCTCACATCCTTGACTTCCTCGTCTGTCGCCTCCTTCTCGTAGTCAAGGAGTTGGAACCACTCCCCCATTTTTGGAGTGTTCCTAACGCTCATGTTGTTGCTTGTGCTGCTAAAGCTCTGTTGCTTGTCGGACTTGACCTCTTGGTTGCAGATGATCTCTTGCATGCGTGGATCCCAGAGTTGATACACCTTTTGCATACTCTTATAGTCAAGGAACAAGCACAGTTCTGCCCGCGTTTCCAGTTTGTTGTCGCGTTGCTACGCCGCCTACACCGTGTGCGTCTTGCACCCAAACACCTTTGCGTGTGCAAAGTTTGGCTTGCGCCCACTCCAAACGTCTTGCGGCATCTTCCAGACGCCCTTACCCTTTAACACCATTATTGGGGTAACGTTGATGGTGAAGCTCGCCGTACGCACAGCCTCTGACCAGAATTCTCGTGGTAACCTCCCATCCACAAGCATGGTCTCCACCATGTTTAGCAACATCTGGTTCTCCCACTCTGCCATTCCGTTACAATGTGGCAAGTAAGGTGTAGTGGGTTCCCATTGGATGTCCTGCTACTTCATCCACCCGTTACATCCAACGTACTCTCTGCCACGGTCGCTACGTGAAACTCTCACCTTCCAGGTCATTTGCCTCTCTCCTGCTGGGACGTACTCCTTTAGCCAGTCAAGAACCTCGCCTTTCTGCTCATGAAATACACAAATAGGTTATTGCTGCAGTCGTCAATGAAGGTGACAAAGTATCTCAAGTTGTTGTTCGATGGAAATTTGAATGGTCTGCACACGTTGTTGTGCGGACCTCCAGCACGTCCTTTGCGTGAGCCACGTTCTTGTTGAATTACTTGTGTCGCTCCTTGTCCAAAGTTAATGGCTCACACCTTTTGTGCGCTGCTCCATCTGCTCTTGCATCTAGAGCACTATCGATGAAGAGGCAACTCAACATGTTGGGCTTCACCATCTCCTTAACGGTTGTAGGCGCCGAATGCCCCAACCGTCGGTGCAAGAGCTCTAGATCAGTGCTTCCTCCCTTGGTTATGTTGATGGCGCGCTCCTGCGAGTCTGTTGTGTCCAATGCCATGGGGATAACCTTAGTCTCCACGATGTAGAGACCATGCTCACGTTTTGTCTCCAGCACAACCTCGCCACCACCGTTGTTGTACACAATTGCATCTTTCCTACGAAAGAGTACCTCATGCCCCTTATCCGTCAAATGGCTGTTACACAAACTCTTGGCTAGGCCGAGGACGAGTTACACATCGCGGATTGTGCACAGCTCCTTAACGTCCACCTGGCTTCAACCTCCACGTTACCTTGGCCGGCCGCCGGCTCAACTTTGTCTTTCGCGACCACCATTGACTTGGAGGACTTCTCGTGGGTGAAAAACCCTACTTTCTTGACCTGGGTGTGCTCCTCAGCCGCGGCATCCAGGCACCACTTGTTGGCCTTCTTGAGGAAATGGTTTTTATTCTCATTGAGGAGTGACTTGCCTTTGGTGTTTTTGCCGCCAGCCTTTGCCTCCTCCAAGAAATCACGAGCCCAGTGGCCCTCCTTGCTAGAATGATAACATGCACCTTTCTTGGCGTCCTTCTTGCCACCACCCTTTCCACCGCTTCCCTTGTCCTTGCTTCTGCCACCACACATTTTGGTGACGAGGGCCAGTGAGGAAGACGAGGATTCCCCACAACTCTGACACTGCTCCTTGTTGCGGATGTACACTGCAGCGATGCCATAGATGAGCTTGTCCTGCGGCCATCCTCCAAGGATGATGATGAGTAAATCCCAATTGTTAGGTAGGGCCATGAGGAGAGTCATCACCTACAGCTGCATACCGATCTTTTACCCATCATTGTTGTACTGTAAGGCAAACATGACATCATCTCCCTCCTTGATTCTCACTCTGAGGAGCCACTTCATCGTGAGGATTTTGTTCGCGAGCGACTTGGATTGGTGGATGGCAAAGAGTTTTGCCAAGCTTCGGCTGCCATTTTACAGCCTTGGAAGTACCCCCACTATGACTCAGTTGTCCTGGACAACAGTAGCATGAGTGCATCCGTGTTTTTTTTTTTAAAGGTCTACTTCAACCCGTCCGTAGCTTTAGTATGTGCAAGCACCTCCATTCCCAACATGACCCCCGGCAGCCCCTTATGCACAAGGTGCAACTCAAAATGGCACCTCTAGATCCCAAAGCCTGGGCCACCCGCATACTTCTGGATGGGATGCGTCTCCTTCTCCGCCATTTGCGCAGCTTCTACTCCAACAGGCTCTCAGAACTTCATGGCAACTTTATCCACGATGACAATCCCGTGCATTACGAAAGACGTGAACATTGGAGACAATCAAAGACGTGGGCTCACAACCCTTTGTTGGGAAATCTACGTGGTGCAATCCCGACGTGTGGTTTGACCTTCTCGAATGGTTCACGTTTTTTTTTTGGGAAAATATGAGACTGACTGTGAGCTTTCTGGTCACCGCACGCTTTGTGAGCAGGAATTTCTTGAAGATTTGCCCCTTTGCATGCCCAAGTGCGGTGCCGGGAGGCGCCAACGAGCCGCAAGAGAGGAAATTCCTCGTCGGTGCATCCGTCGACTCGAGGATTGCTCGGATCCTAAAGGATTGTCCCTGAAATTTGACGAGTTTTTGAATCCGGTGGAAGTTGATTGACCAGAATCGGACAAGTAACGAGGGAGATATGGGCTTCCAAAATTGGAGTGTGCGCGGTGGCTCTGGGAGCAGGCCGCGGTTTGACTGCCGGTGAGTAATTGACCGGAACGAATAACAAAATTCCATCTGGAGATTTTGTTCCGGAAGGACTGCCGAGGTATCCGGTGGATGATCTGCCGGATTTCATTAGTGCAGTTTTGTTAGTGAGGGACAGCCAGAAACCTGGCTCGGAGTCCGAAACTCAGTAGTACTGTTTGTTACTTGGGGACTTGGTCAAAATTCCAATAGTAGGTCCGCGAACAGGTTTCGAACCACATCAATCCCCATCATCAAATACGATGAGTAACTCACAAAAATAGACTGCAAAAGCGCGAGGGGCACCGCCACTACGTACAGGGACATCTGCGCCTCCGGAATGGCGTTTTGATGGGTCCTTGATGTGTGAAGTCGCCTCGGCGGACGACGTGGTGCGTGCCACCGACTGAGCAGCTGGTTTGGGGTGCTGCGCTTTGGCTGAAGTAGTGGGAGCTATGATGATCCAAATTGTGCACAGTTTGGTGTGTTAGAGAGATCATGACTAGCCTTACAAATGTTAAGGTCATGTCCAAGTTCAAATGCAAAATTGCGATATTCTCTTCGCAAAAGTGACTGTCTGACAACTCCCTTCCACTCCCAGAAACATAGTGTGAGGCAACCAGAAAGCTCACGCTTAGACTCAGAACCTGCACAAAAGTAGCCGTGAACACAGAAGACCCTTTAGGCCACGTTGGAACTGCACCCAAGTTTCTGACAGAATTTACAGATAGTCAGTTTTGCCAAGGGAATTGCACAATTCTGCGTTAGTTTTTGTACATTGATAGGATGTGAAAATTTATAGGGCTAGTCATGAGCTCTCCAATGCACCAAACCGTGCATAATTTGGCCAAGCGTAGCCCGAGTTACGCTTGTCAAAGCACCAGCCTCACCCACCACAGAAATGCCTTAATGGTAGGCACACACCGTGGCGCCTCCCTTCACGTGTCAAGCGCCCTTCCCAATGCGTAGATCCATTTGCATGTGATGGAGGGGTCGCCTGCACTGTTACAATGCACCTCGGCCACTTTTGGGTTGAGTTTGATGATGGGATATGACAGGGTTTGAAACCTGTTTGCGGACCTGCAGTCAGAATTTTGATCGTCCCTGAGTAACAAACTTTACTACTGAGTTTTGGGCTCCAAGCCAGGATTTCGACCGTGTTCCTCAGTAACAACCTGCACTAATGGATCCCAAATTTGGAATTTCATATCTTCCTCGTTACTTGTCCAATTTTGGTGAAATGAATTCCACCAAATTCAGCGACTCGTCACCTTCAGGACAATCCTCCAGTTTAGGATCCAAACAATCCTAGAGTCGCTAAATCCAACTTCAAGGATTTTCCTCTCTCTGGTGGCTTGCCGACGCCTCCCGGCGCTGCACTTGGACATGCGGAGGGGCAAATCTTCAACAGGGTGTTGTAGCAATAGGGACAGACGTGAGCCCAGCACTTCATCCAACACGCTCAAGGAAACGCTGCTATTGTTGGGAATATTGTTGGTGGAGTCCTCTTTGGCGGTGTCTCGTGCTTGCTCGGTTGCCATCGCCTGAAGATAAGCCAACTCATACGGCTGTAGCAGGCTTGAAATACCAACAGTCGCCTGTCACTGTGTAGAACGAGCCCACATGCTCGACCGCTTTGCAGATGGACCTCGTGAGAAACCATTGCACAACATGCTGCTCGTTAGTTTTTGCATCTGGCCCACGTGCTGCAAGTTTTGAGTCAGCTAACACCTTGCATGCATCGATGCTGTTCTGCAGTAGTCTAGCAGCTCATTGTAGAAGGGTCTGGCGAGTGAGAAGGTTGGGATGGTCGAGCCCGAGATGTCGGTGGTCAATTTTGAACAGCTCAAGGACCTCTGTGGTGTAGTGGATAGTCAGCCACTGCGATCCCGAAAGTCGCACACCGTCCTTGCCGATGGATGTGAGCCATTTCTCCAATGGCTTGCATTGCTCATGGGCCAACTACAGCATGGTCATGGCATTGTTCCAGCAGGTGCGAGAGTCAGGTTGATTTATTGGTAGGGGGTGGGTGGTTTGCAAGGAAAAACACCTCAACGAAGGCCTTTCATTGAGGGCTGCGGTTGATAAAAACTACAATGTGAACCATGCGGATAATGTGCTCAACTTCCGGTTGAGCGAGAATGTCGCTCACGCTGAGGTTGAAAACGTGGTCATAGCACCACACGGTCCTCCGGGAAGACTGCATGGTGTTTGACAAGAATGCAAGCCATGGCACCATTCACCGACACATTGTCCACGGTGACGTAGTACACTTGGTTCCAAAGCCCACAAATTTGGACCACATTGTGGAAGACCTGGAAGAGCATTGTGATGTCATGGCGGTCCCATACTGGTTCAAACCTGATGAGATTAGAGAGGATCCAGCCGCCATTAATGCGTGGACAGTGACCCCACAAGTACTGTCGTTTGCGGTGGATGTCCAGCTTTCAATCTTAAAGGAGATTCGGCCGTCGCATGTCCATAGAAGCTTGTAGATGTGCAGCTCCACGGCCTCATGTGCAACGTATACATCACACGTGAGAGTTTGTGGAGATACTAGTTGTGCGGCTGGGCTGGCATGCTCCACTTCCTCCTGCAGCCATGGAGATGTGATGGCGACGAACGGGATGTAATTCTCCACAAACCACCACATGATGCACTTGCTGAAGTATATGGCGTTGAACACCGCACGTGGCACCCAATGACAGATGTTTTGGGCCTCATCAGCCTTTGCAAGATCCGTGCAAAGCGTCTGGGTTCCACATCCCCCGTCCGCCATGGTTTTCACCACCCAATGATGTGCTGTGGTGAGGTGGGACCACATCCAGGCAGTGTTTCCATTGTTGATGGGAACTGTCTTCATGACATAACCCATCTAGCAAAACTTGCACTGTGCAGAGCTGGGATCGCCCTCCATGCATTATAAGTAGTACCACACATGGGCACATGAGCCAGCCGGGAGTGTAGCAGGAGCATCACTTGTGATGGTCATGAGCTGCTCATGATGTTGCCTTGCAAAACGGGCAGCAAGCTGAGCACTTGCCATTTTCATGCATACCGTATGCCTACGCACATTAGCATGCATGTGGAGAATTATCTGACCAATTACTCTCTGAGGGGATTGGAGAGTGGTCTAATCGACAAAAGCCAGATGCAATGGGAGGACAGATCTAGGGTCAGGGGGTGGGCAGGTAGATTGGAAAGATTGTTGTAGCTAGCAGTTGAGAAGGACAAGATGGGTAGGGTTTCTAGTCAGGCTGAAATCCACTCGCGTTACAGCACGAGCCCAGTAACTGAACATACTGTGTCAAAGTTATCCAACAAATGGAACGGCGATGTTACTTGGACAAAGTACACGACCTCATGCAGCAAACATTGGACTGTTATCCGCGTTTGATCTGTGTCGATCTATGACTGGATTACAAGCTGTGCAGACCTCTCAGTCAGAGAAACTGCTAGGAAGCTTCCTAGCCTTGCTGCTGTTGACGTGGCGACACTGTCCAGTCAGCTTACGCACTAGCAAGCAGGCAGGTGCAAGAAACAGCAAGGATCAGGCTAGGGAGACGCGCAAAGTCTCATAAGCTTCATCAGCTTAGTAAATGCAGAGAGGAATGACAACTGACAGGTCCAGGGCATAAATACCTGCCGCGGCGCACGGCGGGTGTCGCACGCGGCAGTCCAAGAGCTGTCCTAAAACCGGCCCAAAACCACTGTTTTGGCCGTAACTCTGCGCACACATGTCAGAATCCTACGCCGTCTGAACCTAGACGTGCAGAATCAAAAGACGCACGCAACGACTGGTCACATGCATGCATCCATCGACGGACAGCGAGTATAAAATGCAAAAACATGCAAATGGGGCTCATGCCCAGTCCGCCGAAAGGCGCCTGCAAGACGTAGAAGTCAC
>SZWC01019300.1:41450-52034 GCA_023375785.1 Penium margaritaceum | reverse complement strand
GTCCCCAAAGCTGCACAGGGACTTCCAAGCTACATGATGGAGGGTACCTGCCCCTTTGTGATGCCGGGCTGCATTCTGTCATCTTGGCGGCCTCCGTTGCTGACCTGGGATGGCCTTCTCAGGGTCGTCGGACCAAGGTTGCAATGCACCCACAGTCGTTTCCTCCAGCAGCATTCACACAGTGCCTTCCTCTCGAAGAATGCAAACGCAGCTCCCTTTTGCCCCTGGCAGCTCCAAGGCAATCATGTGGGCTCGACTCTCATCGGGAGCCCATTCTCTCTTGCAAATGTGTCGCTCAGCTCGTCACACGTAGCATTGTGGCCCACAATTCGTGAGATCGTGAGATGGCACTTTGCTTCAAGGTCACCTCCGCAGGGGTGTCGCAACGACCAGGTGTAGCATGTCAACGTGGGCTTGTTCCTTATACAACTGCTGACGTGAAGCGAACCATTTAAGCGCCAAACCTTGACCAAACCATCGACGCCAGCAAGACCAAACGAAAAGAAGAGAAAGAAAGAAAGAAAGAAAGGAAGAAAGAAAAGAAGAAAAAAAAAAAAGAGAAGAAAAGTTTTCGTGAGCCCTGGCCGTCGTCGCCACTTCATTCAAGGGAAGAAGTCGTCACCGGTGTTTTGTCAAGTCAAGCCACGAAACCAGTGCACATAGCACGTACACGATAACACATGGTCAGTGCCATCTTTCAACTGTCAATAGGAAAAATGTATACTTTTCCCTCTGTGCAAAGCCCTGCCAGCCGACTCAGCGCCCTCAGCTCTGCACGTACATGTTTTCCCCATTTTCTTCCGCGGTGGTGGAGTAAGGCGTCAGGTTAAGGCAGGGGCAAGAAGGCGCAAGGTGCGCCCCACTTATGATTAGGGCGCGCCTTTTTCTATCACTGGCGGCGGGTTTATGCCGCCTCTAGGCGGGCTCGTTTTTCCACGTAAAGCTCAACAATAACCTTTTTTCCCCCGGAGGAGCGCATGGCACAGTCATATTCAGCATCGCCTGCTGAACGCTCCTCTGTTTTTTCTTTTTTTTTTCTTCTTTTTTTTAATATATATATATATATATATATATATATATATATATATATATATATAATATGCTTTTGCAGGAAGACGCTGACACAAGGTGCGCTTTCCTGCCTTCACGCCTTGAACGCCCACCCTTGATGAGACTGTATGCAGTAGGGTAATACTTCCTTAGACGTTTTGAAAAACGTCTAAGAAAACACTACCTTCACGCCTTGAACGCCCACCCTCGATGAGACTTTATGCAGCCTTAGCAAGCTCCTTCTCGTTGCCGTCGTCTCGTCTACCCCGAGGGGAACCGTTCTCAGTGGGAACTCCGTGGGGTCCAGCCTGTCTCCATTGGTGTCTAGCTAGGGAGCCTCCCCACCTCTTTGTGCTTGGGGAGCCTCCCCACCTCATTGTGCTTGGGGAGCCTCCCCACATCATTGTGCTTGGGGAGCCTCCCCACCTCTTTGTGCTTAGGGAGCCTCCCTCATTGTGCTTGGGGCAGCGGCAGAACTCTCTATTAACAAAGGATGAAGGAAGCTAAGACGAACCAAAACCAGAACAAACGGTTTTAACTTTGTCTACCGCACTGATGGCCAAAATCGCTCAAAACATGCTTTTTTGTGTTGTCAGGACTCAGAGTTCATGTGACAGAGGAAGACTGTGGGAGGAGATGGGGCGGAGAGGGAGGTCAGAGGAAGACTGTGGGAGGAGATGGGGCAGAGAGGGAGGAGTGCATGACATTTCCATCTCACCTTGTCTTCCCCATGGGCGCCGACTCGGCAGATTCCGCAAGCGAGCAGCAGCACACGCTTCTCTTCGCACAAGCTGACAGCTGGTGGCGTTGCGTGCGCACGGGTGCATGTGCTACCGCCGCATGCTGCCTGCGTGAGCGTGGGATTGAGTCTGCATGGGCCATGCAGACAGGACGCAGGTAGTGATCGGAAGCAGGGAGACGAAATCTACAGGAACGGATCTGAGTCATGGTGCTGCACTGGAACTCGTTGCGCCACATTGTGCTGCATTGCATCGCGTTGCTCCGCGTTCCATGGTGTTGCGTTGTGTTGTTTGCAATGCATGCATTGCCTTGCGTTGCACTGAGATGCCATGCGCTGTGCTGCGCTGCGACGTGTCGCGTGGCATTGCGTTGGGTTATGTTGTGTTGCGTTGTGTCCGCTTGTGTTGGGTTACGTTGTGTCTGCTTGCGTTGGGTTACGTTGCGTTGCATTGTGTCTACTTGCGTTGGGTTACGTTGCATTGCGTTGTGTCCGCTTGCGTTGGGTTACGTTGCGTTGCGTTGCGTTGTGTCCGCTTGCGTTGGGTTACGTTGCGTTGCGTTGTGTCCGCTTGCGATGGGTTTCGTTGCGTTGCGTTGTGTCTGATTGCGTGCGTTGTGTCCGCTTGTGTTGGGTTACGTTGCGCTGCGTTGTGTCCGCTTGCGATGGGTTACGTTGCGTTGCGTTGTGTCTACTTGTGTTGGGTTACGTTGCATTTCGTTGTGTCCGCTTGCGTTGGGTTACGTTGCGTTGNATGTGTTCGCCCCCAGCCAAGCGTCAGCACCGACGACGATGTCAGCAGCAACAGCAGCAAGAACATCAGCAAGGCAAAGAGTGGCGGCGACAGAGGTGCAAGCAGCAGGAGTCCAGAGATGACCATGAGTGAGCCGCGCACGAGTCAAGAGAGGTGCTGCAGCACCTATGAACGTATCTACGCATCTATCTATGCTGTGCCATCATCGTGATATCCATACACTCTCCACGTCTGAGATGGAGGTTGCCGTGGCCGTTGATGTTGAGAAAATGTGCCTGCATGCTTGCCTGGCTGCATTCGTGCCAGGGTGCATGGCTGCATGGCTACATGCCTGCATGCCTGCATTCCTGCATTCCTGCATTCCTGCATTCCTGCATTCCTGCACGGCTGCATGGCTGCAAGTCCGCATGGCCACATGGTCGCATGGCCGCATGGCTGCATGGCCGTATGGCTGCATGCCTGCATGCCTTGTAGCCGCATGGCTCATGTCTGACTTCTTTGATTCAGGTGAGGTGGATGAGCCAGATGGGTTCAGGGGGAGGGTCATGGAAGGGGGGAAACTAGACAGGCAGAGGGAAGAGGAGAAGGAGAGGGAAGGAGAAGGGGGAAAGGCGAGCGGAAGGTTGTGGGGTGATAGTGAAGACGGAGGGTAGGGGATGGGGAAGGGGAGGAGGAAGGGAGCGATGAGAATGAGATCTTGGGAAGGGGAAGGGGAAGGGGGATCGGGCGGGGGATCAGCAAGAGGAGATGAGTAATGAGGGGGAGGGGCAGGGGGTCGCCAGAGAAGCTCACACCTGCTGTGAAAGCTACTAGACGCACTGCAGCAGCAGATGGTCGACAGGGCGTTGGGCTGCCACCAACATGCAAGCCTGTCGCGGCAGGCAGCTGCTGCCCCGGCTGTTGCAGTCGGGGCGAGTGGAGCAGCTGCTGCGCCCCTTGTCGAAGCATCGGAGCTTAGGCGAACGAACCTCGCAACCAGAGCGAGAGTAGCTCCGCTGCTGAGAGGGAAAGCGCAGCGGCTGGATCGAGGCGACCAGCGTTAGAGGTGCCGCGGATTCCACGGTAGAATCAGCGTCTGCTGCCGACACTACGCAGCTGCATCCGGTTTCCCTGCTGTTGCGTCGAACGACCTGCCGACGCACATGCTCGCCTCGTAGGCTTCGTTCCGGGAAATGCTGATGAGTTGTGTTGCCACGTCAGGGGGTCGACGCGAGCTCAACTCGAGCTGAAGTCGTCGCTGACCGCGAAAGAGCCCGCGAACTTCGGACAAGGCGAACCGGATTTGCTACAGCCTCGGAGCTGTAGCAACTCAGGGTGAGTTTGGATGGCACCACATTGTTGGACCACACGGTCTGTGTGGTCCCGGCGCCCTGTGGTGCAGCGCAGGTGGCTGTTTGGTTNACGGTAGAATCAGCGTCTGCTGCCGACACTACGCAGCTGCATCCGGTTTCCCTGCTGTTGCGTCGAACGACCTGCCGACGCACATGCTCGCCTCGTAGGCTTCGTTCCGGGAAATGCTGATGAGTTGTGTTGCATAAGCCGCCCTCACAAAGTACCAACTCAACCTGGCTTGCCACGTCAGGGGGTCGATGCGAGCTCAACTCGAGCTAAAGTCGTCGCTGACCGCGAAAGAGCCCGCGAACTTCGGACAAGGCGAACCGGATTTGCTACAGCCTCGGAGCTGTAGCAACTCAGGGTAGTGTCAGACCATCACGTGATGGTCTCGTCGACAGTTCAAAACATGATCGAAAATCTCTTTTAACATATCCAACATCCGGATGTAGCGGCTGAACGCAACATCGTTGTCACATTATGATGGTCCCGTGATGGTGCTGCCGTCGAAACATTTCGCGCTTGAGAGGTTACCGTTGGACAATTTAAATTCATTTTTCGCCTTGCGATATTCGCAGGCCCACGAAAAAAACAGGTGTTATCTGCTGGGCGAGCGCGGATTTCAAACAGTACCTCCCAGGTCCCCGCCACCTGGAGAGCCGGCCGTGCGCACTCCATCACGTGCCATCAAGCCCAACCCCTTGATGGTCTGTGATGGTCGTTCGTCCCTGTCCACGTCGGGCTGCGCTAGGCATCGAATTGCGTGTTCTTGGCACCCTCATTCGTCAGCCCTGATTGTGCCATCCTTGTAGATTCTGGCAACCACTGGCTTCCACACGACCGCCGTACCTGCCTATCGAGAACCTAGACTCCATGCAAGCCCTGCCTGTGCTTCACGTCTACCGACATATGCGTCGACCTAGCCATCAATTAACCGACTACCACCCAAATACCTCGCTCTCTCTCGTGTCGACCTAGCCTCCAGTGAACGCCTCGCCATGGAAGCCCACCACCCTGTCGACAGGCTCACGGACGAAGAATCTGCTGGTGGAACACGTCCCATCGCTCGCCTCAACCTGGTGACGCCCGCCAACATGGCTGCATACGACCAGATTTGTCAACGTGGCGGCGACAACAAGGACAAACACTTCTTGGAGGAATTTCCTGCCGACTACATCAGGACAGAACCTGAACGGACTGGCGGTGGTCCCGTTGCACCTGCTTTGCTCGCAAAGTCGGTAAATGAAGTGACAACGCCGGAAGTTTCCAAACAGCCCCTCCTCTCTCTAGGGAAGCCGCCACGAGGTGCCGGAAAACGAGCAACGATGCGCAGCCCTGAGAGCGGGAAGGGTGGATCAAGGTCGTCCAACTCCAAACGGCCACGCAAGAAAGAGAATTCCCCAGTGACCAGTCCGCCTGTTTCATCAGCAACAAGCCCATCTCCCCAGTAGGTGCACATTGACGAAGATGGGCAGCCACATTCCCCAAAGTCCCCCTCATCGGCTGGTACTGCCTACTTCAGCAGTGCAGGGGACACACCGTCTGCACCAACATCTTCGGCGGGACGCAGACGTCGTCCCAATGGGAACGACGACGGAACGACATCAACCAGTAGCGGCCGTCGAGGTGCATCTCGTGAGCCGGAGTACACTGGGTGGACTGAGGCGGAGGAAGCGGACATTGCAAAGGCAAGGTACGAGTTGGAGGCTGACTGGCTTGAGGAGACAAAAAAACAGGGCGGTTGTACCTTCCGCATGCTCCACGACAAGCTTGTAGCCGAAAATCCTTCGTGGAGGCGAACTGTCCATGCAACAAGGTGGAAGCTTAAGAACTTGCAAGAGCGCTATGTGAAGGACCTCAAGAAGTACACCACCAGCGGAGAGGCAGGGGTCGTACCTCTAGAGTGGTTTGTATGGTTGCACAAGGTGTTCAAGGACAGGCCTCAGTTTGAAAACAGAGCCATGGATGGCAGCGGCATAGAGGGCACATCCGACTCCCAAGGCAGTGGTGGAGGGAGACGCCGGTTGGCTCCCAACGATGTCGACATGGAACCTGTCATGCGTATGTTCTTTGAGGAGATGCGGCGCACAAACGAAGGGGTGCAGGAGGTCGGGAACCGCATTGAGTCAGTTGGCAACCGGATGTGTGACCTCATGGAGTTGCGGATGAGACAGGAGATGACGTCTGCGTCAGCTCTCCTAGCAGCTCGACAGAATGCTGGTTTTGTGGGTGGATTCGGCATGAGTCAGGGTATGTGGGGTGGGGTGGGAATGGGTGTGGGGCAAGATGGGCATGGCATGGGGCTGGGTGGTGGGGCGGGACAAAATGCCTTTGGCTCCTTTGGGGCTGCCGGCGGCTCACAAACAATGGGGTTGGGTAGTGCTGGGGGCTTGGGAAACGTCATGCCGACAGTGACCAAGCTACAGGTTGTCAATGCATCACACATTTCAGCATCGTTGTCCAAGGAGACTGAAGTGCATGAGATTGGTGGTGTTGGTAGTGCATTTCACCCTGTGCAGGCACAAAACAGCACAGAAGCCGAGTTCCAAGAAGCCCAGACAGAGTTTGCTGCTGAACAAGCCGAGGCAGACATACAGGATGCCGTTGATGCGGAGGCAGATGCCAAGGGCATAAATTTCCGTAGTGAGGAGGTCCTTGACGATGGGGAGTCAGAGTGAAGAGATTGTAGGTTGATAGCGTTTCATCGTACATTAGTAGGCTACTTTGCACATTTAGAAAGTGTGTAAGCTGCCAATCATTCCTTACAACTTGTTGTGTTCAATACTAAGACTATGATTGTACACCCATGTTTGTGCAACGTTGTCAAGTTTCATGTGGAATGGAATCTGAATATATCTTTGCTTGTTTGTTGAAGGTTGTACACATTACATTACATTTCAGATTGCTGTATGCAATGAAGAGTACCTATATGAAGTGTAATGTAAGCTATGCACAAAGCATGTCACTTGTAATAAGGTCACGTAGGAAATAGGCGACAATGACAACGATAATATTTCGTTATATAGTAGCCAGATGGATAATGGATGGAAATTGTGAATTAAATTGTCACATTGAAATGTACATTGAGGATGAGGCCTCAAATATTCTGTCCATATATGGTGTGTTATGTAACGTATGCAGATAGCATTTGATTTAGCATAATGTTATGCAGGGGATAGGTAACAATGGCAATGGTAATCTTTCAATATATAATTGCCACACTAAAAATACATGCACAATGCAAACTGTACAATCACATTGAAACTCTCTTCCATATCTAAACGCAACCACGACGTTGCAAGTGGGAATTCCACATCTCCTTTGCTAAAGCTTCCCTCTCCAAAAGGGACTACCTGTATTGTGCAGCATTATTGTCAGGTAAGTCTGGTTGAAACATGCTTCTAGCTGCGGCATCATTCAATGACATGCCAACGACTTCAATGTCTTCAATAGTAGCGGCATTTACTGCCGCTTGCTGAGGGGAGTGAGCTATGGTGCTCAAGGCAGTGTTACGTGCTTCATGGTACCACCGCATGTCGAACACATCACCATGCAACTCACACATGTTGTGCAGAATGACGCAACAAGTGACAACCATAGGCACATTGTGAAGGTGATGATCCACACGCTTTAGAAGAATTCGCCAACGGCATTTGAGAAGCCCAAAGGTGCGCTCGATCACCATGCGAGTTGCCGATTGCTTGTTGTTGAAGTAGCTTTGCCACGGCTGCAGTCCACTCCCCATTATCTTGTACGCGGGCAGCATATACGGTCGGCAAGGGTATGCGGCGTCACCAAGAAGCTTGAAACCAAACAATTCACCTTGCGTAACACGCTCGTACAGGCGAGTTTTGGTGAACAGGCGCCAATCGTGAAGGGAACCAGCCCAGCCTACATGATAGTCATAAATAAGGCCACGGGCATCTGCAACTGCTTGTAACAATACAGCATAAAAACCCTTGCGACAGTAATAGGCCTCCTTGTGCTCCTTGGGGCCAACAATGGGGATGTACGTACCATCGACCGCACCTACACAACGAGGTACTCCTCTAATTCCCCGGAACTCTTGCTCTATTCGATGAAATGCATCCCTCGAAGGCCACTGGACGTAGACTTTTTTGAAAACATGGCGGAAGGCGAGGAAAAATTCAAGGCATATGGTGGTCACTGTAGAACGGCCAAGCTCAAACTGGTTGGCAATGGCCATGTACGACTGCCCAGTTGCAAGCCTACACAATGCCACTGCGACACGTACTTCCATGATGATAGCCAATCGAAAATGCGTATCCTTCCTTTGCAATAGTGGCCTCAGCTCCTCTACGATGAAGTCATACAACTGGGGGCTGACCCTCACCGAAGACTTGAGGCATGTATGCTTCCGTGAAGTCAGCCACGTTGGAATGTGCGAGTGCTCACGCGGTTGCATCCACAAGGTGCGGTTGATCCGACGGGGTGGCCGGTTCCGGCGCCGACGAAGCATGAGCAGAAAAGTGACAAACGCGCGGGTGATCATTGCCTTGTACGCCTCTGCCAGGAACGACCATGCTGTCATCCAGAACAGCAGCTCCAACTCCATGGCCTGGTTTGACGGATGACGTCTACCGTGGGTGCCACTGATAAATCGCCCACTGTGCTGCAATTCGCCTTCTAGCCGTCTCCCTCGTGGTGCAATTTGGATGGTGCAGACCGATCTGTCGTTTAATGCGGTTGCCGCTGCTATGGTGATGCTCTCCTTCGCATTCCTATGCTTTCCGTGCGGGTAGGGTTTGGGGAACCACCGTTAGAGGGCATTGGCGTCACGCGAAAGAGCACCGTCCTCTGTAGGTCGTCACGCAAAAGGTGGGGCGCAGACCATCACGTTCGGTGTCACACTGTGCGTGATGATCTGCTTGGGACCTGATTGTTGCCGCGTTCAGTTTGAATAGGAGTTTTTGCTTGGCGCGCAGCCCGCTAACACTAATCGAGCGGAATGATGACGTCGCGCTAGTCACATTACCGCGCAAAAAGGTGACCATCACGGCATTTTTATCCGTTCCGGCCGCGAGACCATCACGTGATGGTCTGACAATACCCTCAGTAGGAACTCCCGAGTTACTCGGATTGCTACTCAACGATCCAGTCTTCGCTCAGGTAGCTCATGTAGCGAAAGGGACTTTCGTGCATGCCGGACTCGCGAAAGAAAGGAAAAGGTCTACTCGCGCACAGACACCCTGTACTTCGCTAGCCGTCGCTTGGGGCCCAAACCGGAAGAGTTGAGAACCATCCCCGAGGGGGGGGAAACTCAGGGCTGCAATGTAACGAACGCTTGGGAGGGTCTCAAAAACTCCCAATTGCGGCCTTTTGTGGCAAAGGTTGCGAATCGATTTGGCAACGTTCTCTTCATTGATAAAAAAACTGTGCCTCTGCACCAATTTTTCAACTTTTCATCGCAAGACATAATCGATGAAATTGCACCATAGTAACGGTAGTAATAACGACATCTCCGTCTCCTTCCAAAAGTTAAAGTTTTAGTATTTGACTGTTGTAAGGCAAATTGCCATTCCCCCAGCCCTGCCACGAAGTTCCACGGACAAGTCAAACTCTCCAAAAGCTCGCTTGCTTAGGCTTATGCGGCTTGAGCACCAAGCTCATCTGGAGTGGTCTTACGTGGTGTGTACAGCTCCACTCCACTCACCTCTAGTCGCAACGCACCCACCATGGACAACATGAACTCCCCCTCTGCAATCGCAAATGAGTAGTCTTCAACCTTTGGCCTTGGCCCCACGCTCGACATTGTCAGCAAAGTTCTGGTAAATGCCCCTTCTTGCCATCAATACCACAACCCCGACGTGGCATCTACTATAGACACCATGAGGGATGGTCGTTTAGCCTAGAACACACATCCATTTGTTGGAGGAGACCATGACACCTACATCCATGGCAAGAATGTGTTGTTTTCCACAGATCCTGAGCAATGTGTAAAGGCGGAAATCACGCTGCTCCCACCACATGAACACGTGTCGTCCTTCACTCACGTGTGGTTAGGCTTCCATCACCACATCCATGAGCGATCGGGGTGGTGCAACAGAAATCCGTCCCTATGGTCTACGTTACCCTGTCGCACCAAGGCCCGCGCCTAAACTTCAACCTGACCCTATGTGCTCCTTCGCCCGTGAGCATGCCCATGGGCATGCATGAAGTGATGGTTACGTCGACTCTTGCATCTACGTCAGCCTACAACTTCAGCATGGAGATCTCATCTGTAGTCTGCCACATCCCCATGGCTCTGTTGTGGGCTCTACCCCATGATCCAATGCTCTCCTCCTATGGCGATGGTGGCGTGCCACGGTCAATCACGACTTCCTTGGCCAGAGGCGCCTTGGGCAAGGACTTTTGGAGCACCAAACGTGAGGTATGGTTAATGGGGTTCTTTTTGTACACTGTTAATTGGGTGCATAGTTCATGTGGGGTGCTATGAAGGTTCCATGAAGTTACCAGCAAGGGTAAGGGGTTGGGGAGGGGGACATGTGCCAAGTGTATGAGAGGAGTGTATGGGAGGATGGTTGCAGGTTATACACTAGTGTACGGTGCAGTCAGTCAAGTTGGTTCATGGGTGTGGGAGGGGGGTGACATGTGCGAAGTGTATGAGATTAGTTTATGGGAGGATGGTTGCAGTTTATACACTAATGTATGGTGCAGACATTCAAGTGGGTTGGTGGATGTGGGGGGG